>JZKD02S1768947.1:49786-74131 GCA_000966675.3 Picea glauca | reverse complement strand
GAGGTTAACTTGGCAACAGGAGAAAAAATCTCACCAAAATCAATTCCTTCAACCTAGGAATAACCCTTTGCTACTAACCGAGCTTTGTATTTCTCCACTTTTCCTTCTGCATTCAACTTCTTTTTAAATACCCATTTGCTACCAATGGGTTTTCTTCCAGTTGGAAACTCCACTAGATCCCAAGCCTCATGATTATCCAAAGATGCCATTTCCTCTTCCATGGCCCTTTTCCAGAGATTTTCATCCTTTGAATCCACTGCCTCCTTGACAGTTCTAGGATCATCATCAGTAATAGAGAAAGAAAAATTTGAACGAAAATCAAATGGACTATACCTTTCTGGTAGCCTTCTTTCTCGATCCGATCTCCTTAATACTGGAGTATGATGATCTTTTTCTTTTGATTCATGTTCTTCTGTAGAGTCTGCTTCATCATCCTTTAAATCAAACTCTATCCTCTATGGTTCTTCCTTACTTGGTAGGACTTCCTATTTAACAACATCCTTCATTTTTCTAAATACCACATATCAACTATACACTACCTTCTTAGTTTCTAGGTTCCAAAGCTTATAACCTTTGAGACCATCTTTATATCCAATAAAGATACATTTTTCAGCCTTCTTATCCATCTTGCTCCTGTTTTCCTTTGGAACATGAACATATGAATCACATCCAAATACCTTAAGATGTGTGAGAGAAGGTTCCTTACCAGTCCATACCTCTTGTGGAGTCTTGTCACCCAACACTGATGAGGGTGATCTGTTGACCAGATAACATGCAGTACCCACTGCCTCTGCCCATAATTCTTGCCCTAACCTGACAACACTGAGCATGCACCTTCTAAAGCTCTGATACCAAAGTAAATTCTAACCTTGTACAATGTCTACTGTAAACAGATATTCAGAAAAGAACAAAAAAGATACAATGGCAAATACAAACATTACACAGAAATTTTTCCCATGGAAACCCAAACCGGTAAAACCAGCATATATTATATTCATTCATTATGTTACATTGTTTACAATACAATATACATATAGGATCCAACGGCATCCAAAACACTAACCCAATGACCTAGATTAATCCAAAACCCTAATTCCTTAACCGGAAATAGAAAATCATCGGCAAAAACCATGTTCTATAAAAAACCACCTAAATACATGACACGTTTCCTGAGGTAGGTGTCATGTTTCTCGAGGCAGGAAATTTTTTTCCAGGGGTGCTGCCCCACCCCCACATGGGGGGCTCCGCCCCCCCCCTCTAACCCCTGTGCGTGCCCGACGCATACGAATATTTCACATACCCAACAATCACCTGACTTTTGAGGGAAGAAGATCAAGGAGTGTTGGTAGACACCATCATCACTCCCAAGTTGGCTCCAAGAGGAGGGCACATAGTAGTTCAATCCCATCTCCTACCATAAAGCACATGAGATATAGAGTGGATGAACTGAAGGGTGAAATGAACAAGATTAAGCCTCCTACGTTTGATGGAGAATATAAGAAGGAGGAAGATGTTGAGACATGGTTGCTTGGCATGAGGAAATATTTTGAATTGCAGAATTATTCCTCTCATGCAGAAGGAATAATTGTGATGTATCAACTGAAAGGAAAATCATCCATGTGGTGGGATCAACTTGTGCAGGTGAAACACATTAGAGAGAAAGATATCACTTGAAAATAATTCAAGAGATATTTCGACAAGAAATACTTGACTAAAATATATTATGATAGAAAGATGAAAGAGTTCTTTGAACTCAATCTCGGTAGCATGACCATTGATGAGTATGAACAAAGGTTTTTGGAATTACTGAAGTATGTTTTGTTCATCAAGGATGAGACTGTCAAGATTCAAAGGTATCTGAGTGGACTGCCACCTACCATTGGGGACAAGATTCAGTATGATGACCCTAAGACTATGGAAGAAACTATAAGAAGAGAGAAATTCTTATATGAGAAACAAAGAGAGAATCCTACTATCTAAAAGGCTTGGGAAGACAAGAAGAAATTCAAGATGGATCAGAGGGAGAAGGGAGCGAAGCCACATTTTTTCAGAAACAGTCCTCAAGGACAACCATATTTTAGAGAGCCCAGGAAGGTTGAAGTGGGTGGGAAAATGCGAATATCGCCACCTATGGAATGTTGGGGTTGTAAAGGAAACCATAGGTACATAGATTTCCCCCACAGAAATGACAAAGTGATATTTGTCCACAATGTTCAACAGGCTAAAATAGTGGAGGACATGGGCATTAGAATACCTAGAATCTATGCAGCCTTGGACAATAAGCAAACATAATATCAATTGCACATGATTGAAGTGGAAGTTATGATCAACAAACAACCATTTACTATTTTAATTGATTCAGGGGCTATCCATAGTTATATAGATCCTAGAGTGGTGGAAAGTTTTCAATTTTCGAGAAGAAAACATGAAAAGTATTGGTTAGTGCAGATGGTTACATGAACCAAGAGGAAATTCATTGAGTTAGTTAAGTCCTATCGAGTGGAAATGAATGGATTGAGAAAAAATATTGAATTGAACATTCTTCCTTTAGATCTTATGGCTGTCTAGTTGGGATGGATTGGTTGGAACATCACCATGCCTTCCTAGAATGTCATAACAAGGCATTCACTTGCCTAGATGAGGAAGGAAATCAGAAAGTAGTCCAAGGAATTCCTAGAGCTGTTGTTGTCAGAGAAATCTCAACAATGCAGTTGAAGAAGTGTTTCAGGAAAGGTTGTCAATTATTTGCAGCCCACTTGGAGGAAGAACTTGAGGATAAGGTGTCAAATATCGAAGACCATGTGGTACTAAAGGAGTTTGAGGATATATTTTAGGAGGTACCTGGACTACCTCCGAAAAGAGATATTGAATTCTCTGTAAACTTGATTCCTGGAGAAAATCCAGTGTCGAAAACTCCTTATAGAATGAGTACACCAGAGCTGAAAGAACTGCAATTGCAACTTGAAGAGATTTTGAAGAAGGGGTATATCCACCCAAGTGTGTCACCTTAGGGTGCCCTAGTCCTATTTATGAATAAGAAGGATGGGACGTTGAGATTGTGTATCAATTTCAGACAATTGAACAAAGTAATTATAAAGAACAAATATCCTCTGCCGAGGATTGATGACCTCTTCGATCAGTTGAAGGATGCAAAGATATTTTTGAAGATAGATCGCATGTCAGGATATCACTAGGTAAGGGTAAAGGATGAAGACATCAGCAAGACCACCTTTAGAACAAGGTATGGTCATTACGAGTTCACAATGGTGCTATTTGGGCTGTCGAATGCACCCGTTGTTTTTATGTGCCTGATGAATGGTGTATTCAAGGACTATCTAGACAAGTTTGTATAGTCTTCTTGGATGACATTTTGGTGTATTCCAATTCAGAGGAAGTGCATGAAAAACATTTGAGTATGGTGTTGCAAGTGCCAAGAGAGAACGAACTGTATGCCAAGTTGAGAAAATGTGTGTTTTATCAAAAAGAGATCCATTACTTGGGGCATATTATTTCAGAGGATGGGATAGGTATAGATCCTGAGAAGATTGAGGCCATCCGAGAATGGTCAGTGCTGAAGAATGTAACAAAAGTCAGAATCTTTATGGGTATAGTTGGCTATTACATAAGGTTTATCGTAGGGTTCTCGAGGATAGCTCACCCTATCACTTCCTTGCAAAGGAAGGAGAAGAAATTTCAGTGGACAGAGCAATGTGAGAGAAAATTCCAACGATTGAAGCAGTTGTTAACCAGTTCTCCAATCCTGAGGATTGCAGATCCAAATGAAGAATTTGTAGTGTGCAGAGATGCATGTAAAGAAGGAATGGGAGTAGTCCTCAGTCAGAATGGATTCGTAATTTGTTATGAATCCATAAATTTGAAAGAGCACGAAAGGAAGTATGCAACTCATGATTTGGAGTTGGCATCCATCGTTCACGCTCTAAAAAAATGGAGGCATTACCTCATGGGAAAGAGGCTCGAAATGAGGACACACAATAATGGTTTGAAGTATTTGTTTGATCAGCCAACCTTGAATGCTAGGAAGAGTAGGTGGTTGGAGTTTATTTGTGAGTATGAATTTGATATCAAGCATATCAAAGGAAAGGAAAAAAAGTGGCTAATGCACTCAACAGGAGAGTGCATGAATTTCATGCTACAACCATTAGCATGTACCGAACTGATATTAAAGGCATAATTTTGGAGGCTGCAAATAAAAATTTGTAGTACAAGGATTTGGTAGCAAAGCTACAACAAGGTAAGATGCCACAAAAAGTGGAGAATTATAAATTGGAAACTGATGGAACACTTATGTCCAATAAAAAAAATTATGTACCTAATGTCTAGGACTTGAAACTTATGATTTTGACTGAAATGCATAATGTGCCTTATGCTGGGCACCCTGGATATCAAAAAAAATTGGCAACATTCAAGAGCCATTACTTTTGGCCAAGTATGAAGAAAGAGATTGCAGAATACATCGCTATATGTATGGAGTGCCATGAGGTTAAAGCTGAGCACAGGCACCCAGGAGGGTTGTTGCAACCTTTACCTATTCCTGAGTGGAAGTGGGAGGTAGTGACAATGGATTTCATCACAGGATTTCCCATAATAGGAAAGTAGCATGATTCAATCATGGTGGTGGTGAACAAGCTTATGAAAGCTTCCCATTTTATTTCACTGAAGACTACTCACAAGGCAGCTAACACTACTGATATTTTTATGAGGGAAATAGCATGATTGCATGGTATTCCCAAGACAATTGTGTCTGACAGGGACCCAAAATTTACCTCAAAGTTATAGAAGAGTTTGTTCAAAGGATTCACAATCAATCTGATCTTCAACACTACTTATCATCATGAGTCTGATGGACAGAAAGAGAGGGTGAATAGGGTAATAGAAGACACGCTAAGGATGTATGTGATGGACAAACTATCTAAATGGGAAGACTACCTACACTTGGTAAAATTTACCTACAACAATCGGTATCAAGCATCATTGAAGATGAGCCCATTTGAATCACTTTATGGCAGAAAGTGCAATATTACAACAAGCTTGGATAATCTAGCTAATAAAGCAGTAGCTGATCCAGATTTGCTCAAGGAAATAAAAGAGAAAATGTTAAAAATTAACCAGAATTTAAAGGCTTCCCAAGACAGGCATAAACGTTATGTTGATAAAAGCAGAACCCACAGAGAGTTTAAAGTGGGCGATGATGTTTTCCTGAAAGTGAAATCCAATAAAAGTTCCCTGAACCTCGAAAACTGTTTGAAGTTGGTAGCCAGATTTTGTGGGCCATTTGAAATCCTAGAAAGGATTGGGCCAATTGCATATATGATTTCATTACCTGCACCCATGAATGTACATAATGTGTTTCATGTTTCATTTCTTAAGAAATATATACATGATGCTAATCATGTTATCAATTGGAATGTGATTTAGGTGGAGCAATAAGGTGTCTTGCAAGTGCATCCTATGCGCATATTGGACTTGAAAGAGAAAAAAACTCCAGAATCAAGCCATAGGGATTGTAAAGGTCCAGTGGACCTGGTACGGTCACGAGGATGTGACATGGGAGCATGAGGATGCTATGCAGGCAGAATAGCCACATATTTTTGAATATTTTGGAAATCTTGTTGATGTTTTGTAAAATCTGCACTAAGGAAAGTGAAAAAATAAGGGGAGGGGATTGTAATATCCCCAAGGATGAGCCCAGTTATATTATGTATTTTAAACCTATTTTGTAGGCTAGTGAGCTGAGTGTTGATAAGTTGTTGGGATTATGTGTTTATTATGCTAGAGAGCCTAAGTGTTAAAGGCCAAGAGCCTGATTTTGTATATGTAGTTATGTAGATCATTAATAAAATATAAACATCATCGTGTGCCAACCGACCACGAAGAAAGAGTGATGGGGGACTAAGTTTCCACAAGGATAGATAAGGGAGAGGGGACTGAAAGGTTGGAAGCATGGATAAGCTTGAGGGCTTAAGTCCTTGAATAATAATTTATTATTATTCCAAAGTGGTGTGAAAGGTATATTTTTATCCTAAGTTCCTTTAAAAGGGAACACATACTTGATGGAATGCATGAAACTTCATGGGAAACATGTGTCGGCCCAGGAACATGAAATTTAACCCAAGAATTGAGTCGTAATTGGGGTTCTTCTCCATTCTTGTGTCCGATGTCTAAACTGTGTTTCCTCTATGTCTGATCTCTTCATACCTCACATAGATCTGAAACCCAAAACCGTGAGGCCAACCTGGAATGTTTTTCTGAGATGCCGAGGCATCCTCCATTTGAACTGTTTGAGCTTGCGTTTGATCTCTGTGTTGATTCCTTCATGCACCCTGAAAATCAATGGCAAACCCGTGGACTAAGTCGTGTCTCCTATGTGTCTTGTGAACCTAGTTTATCCACACTGCGAATCCAAGTTCGTGCTTAACCAATTGGGTTTTTGTCTTATGTGAAACCCTGAGCATACCATAATTATCTATGTCATCTGTGTTATAAATATGGTTTGTTGTAGCCATGTAGTCCCTTGGTTGAGTGTGAACTGTTGACGTCGTTTGTTCCTTGTTGAGCCTTACTGTTGTCCTCCTTGTGCTGGAACGGAGTTGAAGAAGAAGGTTGTCAGGCTTGTGTGAAACACTCTCTCCAGGTCAGAGAGGTGGTTCTGGTTGAAGAAGCAGGTTTTCAGGCCTATGAGCGATTCGCTCTAGGTGAGAGAGTGTGTGGAGGAAGTGAGAACTCTTGGAAGGGGTCTTGTAGCTTCCACAAAGCTCGGATAATTCTGGTTTGTCCTGTTGCTGAAGCCCAAGGCAAGCGGGGTTTAGCAACTGAAGGAATGTCCACTTTGATGGTGAAGGTGTATACTCCTGGGATGGGATAGGCATGTGGGAAATGAGAGTCTATGAGTAGTGGGAATAATTGGCTCTTGGGAGAGAATCCGTCCTCATAAACTGTGTGTCTTCCTGTTGACCTTGCCTAGCCTAAGATTCCCTTGCCCGTTGGATATTAGCCCCAACTCGGGGGTGACCTACTACTGAGAGTGATGACCATCATGGTCTAAGGCTGGGAGGTTCGTGGAAGGTCTGCATGCAGTTGGTGGTGTTATTCCAGTTAAAAGATAAGTATTAATTATGTACTTAATTTATATGTGATGCATGTCTGTGTCTTTGAAATGTATCATGTATTCCGTTGAAATTATGAATTACTGTTAATTCCATTATTTTTGTATGTTAGCAGTAATCCCATGATTACTCTGTATTGTTTGGTTAATTTTCATTAAACATGCATGTTATATATATGTATGAGATTGTTCCGCGTAGTATCATTGTCGGGCAATGGATTTGATGGACGAGGATGTTAGATAATTCCACTACATTAGAGAGGTGGTGCAGTGTAATGAGGTAACTATACTCAAGGTTAGGATTCAAGATATTGCACCAAATTATTTTAAAAAGGTAGTGGATGGAAGGAAATTTTCTTGATGTAGGGGAAATGTATCTAAATTCAACNTACACTTGGTAAAATTCACCTACAACAATCGATATCAAGCATCATTGAATATGAGCCCATTTGAATCACTTTATGGCAGAAAGTGCAATATTCCAGTAAGCTTGGATAATCTAGCTAATAAAGCAGTAGCTGATCCAGATTTGCTCAAGGAAATGGAAGAGCAAATGCTAAAAATTAACCAGAATTTAAAGGCTTCCCAAGACAGGCATAAATGTTATGTTGATAAAAATAGAACCCACAGAGAGTTTAAAGTGGGCGATGATGTTTTCCTGAAAGTGAAATCCAATAAAAGTTCCCTGAACCTCGAAAACTGTTTGAAGTTGGTAGCCAGATTTTGTGAGCCATTTGAAATCCTAGAAAGAATTGGGCCAATTGCATATATGATTTCATTACCTGCACCCATGAATGTACATAATGTGTTTCATGTTTCATTTCTTAAGAAATATATACATGATTCTAATCATGTTATCGATTGGAATGTGATTTAGTTGGAGCAATAAGGTGTCTTGCAAGTGCATCCTATGCGCATATTGTACTCGAAAGAGAAAACAACTCCAGAATCAATCCATAGGGATTGTAAAGGTCTAGTGGACCTGGTACGGTCATGAGGATGTGACATGGGATCATGAGGATGCTATGCGGGCATAATAGCCACATCTTTTTTAATATTTTGGAAATCTTGTTGATGTTGTGTAAAATCTTCACTAAGGACAGTGAAAAAATAAGGGGAGGGGATTGTAATATCCCCAAGGATGAGCCCAGTTATATTATGTATTTTAAACCTATTTTGTAGGCTGGTGAGCTGAGTGTTGATAAGTTGTTGGGCTTATGTGTTTATTAGGCTAGAGATCCTAAGTGTTAAAGGCCAAGAGCCTGATTTTGTATATGTAGTTATGTAGATCATTAATAAAATATAAACATCGTCGTGTGCCAACCGACCACGAAGAAAGAGTGATGGGGGACTAAGTTTCCACAAGGATAGATAAGGGAGAGGGGACTGAAAGGTTGGAAGCATGGATAAGATTGAGGGATTAAGTCCTTGAATAATAATTTATTATTATTCCAAAGTGGTGTGAAAGGTATATTTTTATCCTAAGTTCCTTTAAAAGGGAACGCATACTTGATGGAATGCATGCAGCTTCATGGGAAACATGTGTCGGCCCAGGAACATGAAATTTAACCCAAGAATTGAGTCGTAACTGGGGTTATTCTCCATTCTTGTGTCCGATGTCTAAACTGTGTTTCCTCTGTGTATGATCTCTTCATACCTCACGTAGATCTGAAACCCAAAACCGTGAGGCCAACCTGGAATGTTATCCTGAGATGTCGAGGCATCCTCCATTTGAACTGTTTGAGCTTGTGTTTGATCTCTGTGTTGATTCCTTCATGCACCCTGAAAACCAATGGCAAACCCGTGGACTAAGTCGTGTCTCCTATGTGTCTTGTGAACCTAGTTTATCCACACTGCGAATCCGAGTTCGTGCTTAACCAATTGGGTTTTTGTCTTATGTGAAACCCTGAGGATACCATAATTATCTATGTCGTCTGTGTTATAACTATGGTTTGTTGTAGCCATGTAGTCCCTTGGTTGAGTGTGAATTGTTGACGTCATTTGTTCCTTGCTGAGCCTTACTGTTGTCCTCCTTGTGCTGGAATGGAGTTGAAGAAGAAGGTTGTCAGGCTTGTGTGAAACACTCTCTCCAGGTCAGAGAGGTGGTTCTGGTTGAAGAAGCAGGTTGTCAAGCCTATGAGCGATTCTCTCTAGGTGAGAGAGTGTGTGGAGGAAGTGAGAACTCTTGGAAGGGGTCTTGTAGCTTCCACAGAGCTCGGATAATTCTGGTCTGTCCTGTTGCTGAAGCCCAAGGCAAGGGAGGTTTAGCAACTGAAGGAATGTCCACTTTGATGGTGAAGGTGTATACTCCTGGGATGGGATAGGGATGTGGGAAATGAGAGTCTATGAGTAGTGGGAATAATTGGCTCTTGGGAGAGAATCCATCCTCATAAACTGTGTGTCTTCCTGTTGACCTTGCCTAGCCTAAGATTCCCTTGCCCATTGGATATTAGCCCCAGCTCGGGGGTGACCTACTACTGAGAGTGATGACCAGCATGGTCTAAGGCTGGGAGGTTCGTGGAAGGTCTGGACGCAGTTGGTGGTGTTATTCCAGTTCAAAGATAAGTATTAATTATGTACTTAATTTATTTGTGATGCATGTCTATGTCTTTGAAATGTATCATGTATTCCGTTGAAATTATGAATTATTGTTAATTCCATTATTTTTGTATGTTAGCATTAATCCCGTGATTACTCTGTATTGTTTGGTTAATTTTCATTAAACATGCATGTTATATATATATGTATGAGATTGTTCCACGTAGTAGCATTGTCGAGCAGTGGATTTGATGGACGAGGATGTTAGATAATTCCACTACATTAGAGAGGTGGTGTAGTCTAATGAGGTAACTATACTCAAGGTTAGGATTCAAGATATTGCACCAAATTATTTTAAAAAGGTAGTGGATGGAAGGAAATTTTCTTGATGTAGGGGAAATGTATCTAAATTCAACCCTAGTTAATGTAGCCATCAAGTGGGATACTTCCAGTATAGTGCTAGTTACATCCTTTATGCAACTAGGAGTTTCCATTTATAAATGGAATGCGAATGGAGATATCTATATTGCATTCTTTCATTTTAGACTTGAAAAGTTATTTCTCAATTGTATTCTTGATTTTAGTTGGTAGTGTGGTTTCTTTTTTAAAATATTTATAAAAGAAAAGAAAACAATAAAGAGGACATTCATTTGTACCCAGTGTGATTTTTCTATTAAAACCATCAACAGATCAAGCGGGGATGGCATAAATATGTCAAATATTGGCTAAATCATTGGGGAATACAAGAAGAAGTCATCATGCAAAATACCAATAGTATTAAAAATATTATCACTTCTAAATTTAAAGAGAATATGTGGTGTGATAAATAATTATATGATAAAAGGAAACTAAGATACTACAAGGAGTTGGTCAATCCTAATTTAGAAGATCAAAAAGTACCTCAATCCTAATTTGCACTTATTTTTTTAGAAGTGCAAAGAATAAAATCAAAATTACTAAAATAAGAACAAACTCTCACGAGCTACATAGTGAAATTGGGCATTGGACAATTCCCAACATATTTCTTATTTAATAGAAGTCAATTTTTACTGTATCTTTGTTATTGTTCATTGTGTCTCTATGTTAATATTATAAATATGTCATTTCATTTCGTTCCGCTCATAAATATGGATTAGTGGTATCAGAGAGGTCTGCTCCTTGTTTTTTTTTAATGCATGTCCCCTACACGGTCCGGGTATAGAGAGTTGGGTCTCAAGCTTGTTTCTCTTAAGGAAAAATTCTCTCGCATGCCCAAGAAACTGTTTATGGCAGGCGAAAACAAAGACGACAGGACATGAGATCCTTTCAAAACATTGCTCGAGGAATCCCTTGAACAACAGAGGAATGAGATGATGTAAAACTTTGCACAAATCCTTTGATGACTACCAACAAGTGATGCATCCACCTCAAGTGGAGGTGCCTCCCCCTTCAAGGTACAAATCAATTTTGATATTCCTATATTTGAAGGTCAAATAGATGCATATGACGTAGATAAATGGTTAAACCTTCTAGAATCTTATTTTTTCTATCCACAACTTTTCCGATAGATAAAATATTACATTTTCACTCCTCAAGGCCATCCCCCATGTCAAAGATTGGTGGGAGACTTTCTGGGAGAAAAAGGAAATAGAGGGATCCACATTATTTGTAGTTGCACCGAATTGGGGTTCCTTGAGGGACGTTATTAAGGAACAATACTACCATGTTGGAAGTTATGATTACTTGTATACAAGATGGACCACATTGTGGCAGGAAAGAGACCAAACAATGCTAAAGTTTAGTAATGTATTACATACCTTGCGCACCAATCTGGGTGTCAAATATTCCGAGTGACATTTGGTTCTCATGTATCATGAAAGTCTACATATATAGATCCAGACATAAATGGATTTTTTGGACATATCATCCTTGGGCATGGTCTATCGATATGTTGTCAAAATTGAGTAGAAGATGAAACAAAAGATGTGACAGTTTGGGTCTGGGAATCCCTCACAAGAGAAGCAGGGCAAGGGCATTCTCAACCCGTAGAAAAAAGGACAGAGAAAATATGGGAAACCTCAAGAAAACCAGTCCAAACCCCAAGCAAAGAAGGAAAACGGGAAGATAAAGAAAGATACCGGGAAGTGGTGTGACTTCCATAAGAGCCCCTGGCATAACACTGTTGATTTATTCTCAAAGAAGTCAATGGTGGCTAAGGTAAAAGATTTTGAATCAGATGCGGGTTCTGAATCCAAGTCAGAACCAAAAAAGGGGAGACGAATCATTGACGGGGAACCCAGTGTCACCATTTCTACCACTAAGATCCAACCTGATGAACTTGATGAGCCAGGGGAAGGTGAGCGCCTTTTTCATTCACATATGTGGGTACAAGGAGCTCCACTGCACTTCATCATTAATAGCAGTATCCAGAATAACCTCATCTCAGCAGAGGTCGTCAAGCATCTATCCCTATCAACAATGTTGCACCCGCAACCCTACACTATCGGATGGCTCCATCAAGGAAGAGATCTTCATGTTATCTAATAGTGTCACATGTTGTACAACATTAATCCATTCAAAGATGAGGTATTGTGTGATGTTTCTCCCCTTGAATTTTGTGATTTTTTTTTGGGCCAACCTTATTTATAGAAATGGGATGTTGCATATGAGTCTAGGCCTCGCAGTTTTATTATTACTTTGAATGGGAAATTCTACAGGAGTCCCGAGGTAGTCCCACCTAATGTTATTTCCTTGATCTCTGCCAAGCAATGTAGGAAGGTCAATTCTCATACTAGGAAGTTTTTCTTCTTCATGATTCCCTCAGAAAGTGAGTGAAAGGTTGCGGTCACATCCATGGCCTTCGCGTCTGACCTTTACACATACTAGAAGCAAGTGGATAAGGTCGTCGAAGAATACAAATACATCTTCTCATCACCTACTGGTGTACCTCTGCACTACCGGGTCAAGCATCCTATCGATCCGACTCTTGATGCATCGCTACCCAATGGGTCATTCTATCGTTGTTCTCTACTAGAAAATGAGGAGAGAAAGAGTCATATTTAAGAATTGCTCCACAAGGGGCACATTCGACCCAGGTCATCACCTTGTGGAAGCCCAATAATGGTAGTGCAAAAGAAAGACAGGATGTGGGGACTCTACATTGATTACCAGGCCCTAAATAAAATAACAGTAGGGGAACCGATACCTGATTCCCCGAATCGACGATCTCCTTAATCATCTCAAGGGGCCAAATACTTCAGTAAGATTCATCTAAAGTATGGCTACCATCAAGTCCCAATAGAATAGACAAATGTATGGAGAACTTCCTTTGAGTCAAAAGAAGGTCTTTTTGAATGGATGGTCACACCCTTTGGGTTGACAAATGCCCCAACAATTTTCATGAGGATGATGGACGATATCTTGCAGCCTTTCACTAATTATTTTTTGGTGGTGTATTTGGATGACATCCTCGTATACAACGAGACTTGGGAATAACACTTGCAGCATACTCAGCAGGTTCTGCACACTTTGCGGCAACACAAGCTATATGCCAACTTAGAAAAAATCTCCTTCTACATGGACAAGGTTTAATACCTATTCTACATTGTTGATGTGCATGGTGTGCATGTTAATCCAACCAAGATCCAAGTCAACTATGATTGGCTAGTCCCAACCATGCTCATTGAGCTTCGGATCATCTTAGGCCTTTCCAATTTCTGTCATATGTTTGTGTTGGGATTCTCCCATATTACATGGGACCTCAACCAAATAACCAGAGATGGTGGTAAGGAAAAAATTGTATGGGGATCGTCCCAACAAAAAGAATTCGATGATCTGAAGCAATGCTTATGCTCTGCCCCAGTTATTTCATTACCTGACCTGCAAAAACCCTTATAGATTGAGACAGATGCTTCAGACTATGTTGTGGGAACAATCATCACTCAGCACGACCACCCCGTGGCCTATCATAGTGAGACACTATCAATTGTCATCTATAAGTACCCTACTTATGACAAACAAATGTACTCCATTATGCAATCCTTCTTCCAGTGGAGGCATTACATTCTTGGGAAGGACACAGTCATCCACACTAATCATAAGCCGCTACAGTTCATGCATACATAAGGAAAATTGCAAAATGACCACCATCAAAAGTGGTCCAAATATTTGTAGTAGTTCCACCTCAATATCGAGTATAAAATAGGAAGTACCAATTGATTCATTGATTTCCCCATTCAACCTCAAGTCTCTACACTCACCATAGTTTTCAATTCTCATGGTGACAAGACCTTCATATGGCCCCAATTCTATGAGACAGATCCTGACTTCGCCAACACCTACCATATGTTGGGAGAAAACAAAGATGTTACTAATTTCCATCTTCAAGGTGGGATAATGTGTTATCTGGTCCATATCTTCTTTCCATCAAGGGAGTGAGGGAAACTGATTTGGGAAGCCCATTACAGTCTAGTGGAAGGACACTTCGGCATGGAAAATACAGTGGCAGTGTTGCAACGACATTTCTACTGGCCAAAACTTCGATAGGATGTCAACAAGTATATCTGGTCCTACACTTCCTATGCTATTGTCAAATAGACCACTAAGAAACAAGGCCTTTACACTCCTCTTCCTACTCCTAACAGGCCCTGGGAATCCATCTCAATAGACTACATTTTGGGCCTTCCATCCACCAAGCAGGGAAATGACTTTGTTTTTGTGGTTGTTGATCACTTTTCTAGGATGGCGATTCTGGTCGCCCATAAGAGGAGCACCACAGCGGAGGCCACTACTAATATTTGGAATCTCACAAACGATTATCTCATATTGAGACAAGTGGTTCCTCAACACATTTTGGTCGAGCCTTTGGTCATTGCTAGACACAAATCTCACCAAGTGCACTACTTTCCACCCCTAGACTGATGGCCAAACCAAGGTCGTCAACCAAATGATCATGTACATCTTATGCATGTACAATTCCAAGAACCCCCACACCTGGTATGAGAGTCTTCCCTATGTTCATCACAACTACAACATAGCCATACATAGTTCAATCGACCATATCCCCTTTCAGGTGGGGTTGGGATTTCAACCATTGGGTCCCATGGATTTTTCACTGCCCCTTGTGGCCACCCGAGAAGACTCATCGCATGCTCCAACTAGAGCTGACAAAGCCACCTGATTCATTGAGAGGATCTAGAACATCCGCCAACAGGTTCAAGATATTTTACAGAAGTCCAATGCCAACCAAAAGCAACGCCATTATCAACATCGGGTGCCACACCAATTTCAGGTGGGAGACAAAGTTTGGTTGCACTTGCAAAAATAACACCTTACAGGGCCCCATCGAAAGCTTCGTCCACTCCATTATGGACCCTAAACGATCACCAAAGTTTTGTGTCACAATTATTTTGAGGTCAATCTTCCCCCTTCCTTGGCTTGCACCTGGTGTTCAGTGTGGACCTCCTTCGACCTTATTTTCCACCATTATTGGACACCTTAGAGATAACATAATTGTTTACACCAATATAGATCAACCATGACTGCATGGAAAAAGAATCCACTAATCATATCCTGGACACACAGGTGAAGGGAACTCGCCAACATAGGACCTAGCTTTATCAGGTTGTCAAAGCAAGGCAACAAATGCACTAAGGGAAGTGGCTCACCCGGGGCCAAATTCAACAGAAATTTCCTCATTTGATGGGGGAACTCAACACAATGGAGAACATTGATTCCTAATAGGGGATGATTGATATAGGATTATCTCAGTGGCCACCCATCTTTTCCAACTGGTGCAAAATAGTTTTCTGGCAACTTACTATTTCTAGTAGTTTTTTCGGTTCCTAAACTTCCGGGGCCATTTTGAGGGTCTAAATGATAATTTTTCATGATCAGTAACCTCAATGAAAACCAAAGGCTTTTATTTACCCCCCTAAATGAATTTCCTCATCAATACCTTTCCAACAAGCTATCGTGCACCATAAACGAAGATTGTATGCAAAAGTTACGTCCCCGAGAAGTTGATGTACTAACTTACCCCAATGGGGCCCACATGACTTTTGGCATTTCATCTCCTAGGGTTAGTTTTTTGGATGTATAGGGTTTTGGAATTCATTTTTATTAAAAAAAGGACTTCATATCCGCATGGTACTCATATTCTTGCGAATGATCATAGCCATCACATCTCTTCTCAGAGATAAGTTGCCACCATTCTAGCAAGTTTGATTTCAATCTACATTTTACAGTTTTCAACATATTTCTTATTTAATAGAAGTCAGTATTTACTGTATCTCTATTATTGTTCACTGTTTCTCTATGTTAATATTATAAATCTATAGTTTCATTTTGTTCCACTTATAAATCCGGATCAAACTTCTAAATGATGCTATCATGCACCCTAAATGAATATTTTATGCAAAAGTTACGACCCCGAGAAGTTGATGTACTAACTTACCACAATGGGGCCCACATGACTTTTGGTGTTTGATATCCTAGGGTTAGGTTTTGGGATGTCAAGGTTTTTTGGATTCATGTTTATTTTAAAAGGGCCTTCAAAGCCTCATGGTAGTCATCTTCTTGTGAATGAGCATAGTTGTCACATCTCTTCTCAGAGATAAGCTGTCACCATTCTAGAAATCTTTTCTAAATACATGGAACATGAATCCACTGATCATATCATCAACACACAGGTCAAGGGAAATCTCCAACATAGGATCCAACTTTATTGGGTTGTCAAAGCAAGGCAACTCCTGCACCAAGGAAAGTGGCCCATCCATGGCCAAATTTAGCATAAATTTCCTCATTTGATGGGGGCACTCAACACAATGGAGACCATTTCTTCCTTACACGGATATTTTTCTTCCTCATTTCTTACTTACATGGATATTTTTCTTTCATTCTCTAATTAGACGAAGTGACTTAACAATATATAATCAATCATGTAATTCGACAATAAATATTATAAGTAGAAGAACATTGTGTACCTTTAATCCTCACCTTTCCAATCATCATCCCCTAGTCCAAACTAGTGCTCCACAAGAATATTTCCAATAAAGGAGGAAATCATGTTCAATGGTGTCTTACCACCCAACCAACATAGGCACCTGAACCCATATGTTTCCCCAAAACACACGCTCAAGCTCAATGGTGGTATATGAGGAAAACACAAGGTAATCAACTAGATCATTAACTCTACCCATCAAATCAAATCAAGTATCAGACATCGAATTTATCATCCATCGTGTGGTAGAGAGGCCTATGGACATCAATATCAGGCTAAAATAATGGTCTCAGTACCTCAAGAGGTCAATTACTCACTCACGAGCATTAGTACACCTAGAGTTTAGGTACACCCCCTACCTCATCTACCCACTAAAACTAGGTTTGAGAATTTATTAGAATACACTTCTCAAATTCAAATAAATAAACTCTCTTTCTTAAGATAGAAATTTCAATATTCCATAAACAACCAACAATGATCCAACCTCTTCACACAAGACAAGCATCTATTTTTCTAATCTATCAAAGGATAAAACTCCCTCCCAAGGATGTCTCTTAGCCTTAACATTCCACCATATCTTAGGAGAAAAAGTACAAATGTCATAGAAAGGGAAAAAGGTGAAACACAACTCGTTCCACATAGCAATTTTACTCCATATCAATTCAAGAAGCAATTTCATGTTAAATTTTCCCTTCCCAAGCTTACTAGGTATTGGAATTAGGTAGGGTATCCTCATTGATGAAAAGTCCCATCCCTTGGGCACAATTTCCACAACTTAATTAATATCCATCTTGGTTGTTACCATCATCTATCCTTTTATCCTTTGTTAGTGTGGGTCCTAGGAAAAAAAATCTTCAACTCCTCAAATAACAAAATACCATACATAGATCTTTGGGCTACTCTCAACATCTCACCTAGGTCTGCATAGGCCTTGAAGTAAGGCAACAAAAACATTATATAAATTAATCCATGCAACTCATATAATAATTTCAACAAAGGAATATAACTCTGATTATTAGCAAATTTCCATAAAATGAAAAATATATAGGGTTCAATATGGGTGTTCCATCCTCCCCCTCTTTAGAACTAACATCATCTTTGGCATTACAAAAATTACTATGTTTTCTAAATTCCCAACATATATCCAATTATTAGTCATTGATCATTACTACAATAATAACATAATGTCTACTCTAGAAATAATGAACAACCCATATCTACTCTAGAAATAATGAGCAACCCACCTCCGATAATGATAAACAAATCATGTGAATGAGTAGGCCACCATAGTGAACAAATCATAATGGAGAAAATAACTCCATAGTGAATAAATGACCATGAATGAACAAACCACACTAGATAACAAACCTCTGTGGTGTACAAACCTCCACATGAATTAACACACTAGGAGAGGAAACCTACGAGTTGAAAAAACCACAACGTGAAGAAACAAACAAGGAGAAAAAATCTCCAAGGTGAACAAACCACCAAATGAATAGACAAATTAGAAGAAAAAACCTCCAAGTGGAATAAGCCATCATGTGAAAGAACACATGCAACGAACAAATTTCTAAGGTGAACAAATAACCATGTGCATAGAGATGCAAGGGGAACTGTAATAACCATTATTTTGCCTAGACTAGTACATGTATACTTAGACATGTATTTACTTTGATGATACATTGGGATCTTATGAATTATGATGGTTTTGTTTGGTTAGGAAAGAGGCTTAATGGATTTTGTTGGTTATGTATGAAGAAATGCATTAATATTTTGATGACGTTTGCATGTAAATTATGCCTTATACAATTTGTTATCTAGGAATTTAAATTAGTTGAATACTACTTAAATGAATTGATTAATAAGTAAGTTGGTTATTCCAAATGAATTGTAGAATGATGAATAAATGAAATATTTATTATTAAATTGTGACTAATATTGAAAATTAAAAAGTTGAAATATGATATATTGAATGAATATACTTTCTAAATAAATATGAAAAAGGATGAAATGTGTTGATGGGTGATACTAAATGGAAAACCATGATGGTTAATGATGATTGCATATTGACATATATTGTTATATGATTCGGTATGATCACTAGTGATTTGATATATATGAAGACAAAGAGCCGGTGATTATGAGTACCTTATGGGAGCCAATACCCATGAGGGAGTGATTTTATATATATGAAGACAAAGAGCCGGTGATTATGAGTACCTTATGGGAGCCAATACCCATGAGGGAGTGATCATTAGCACTTATAAATAAGGGATAAAGAAAGAAAAATACTTCCACCAAAATTATACCAATAAACCAAGACTTGTATGTATTGCTTCGGATTAGAGAGCCATACAGATAGTCTAAGCTACGAGCATTATGAATGTCTAAAGTTGAGTAGAGCCTTAAATAAGAGTTGTAACTTTTGATGCTACCATAATCACCCATGTGATGCATTATATTATGATCTTGTGAGACATATAGAGACTAGTCTTAGTAGAGCCATGATATTATGAGTGAGAGCATTCAAGCACCGAGAGGAGGGGGGTAACTAGTGTCTATGAGTGATGAGAGGAGTATAAATTGGGGTTTCAAATGATATCATTCGTGATATTATGGGAGAGAACATTCAATCACCAAGAATGGGGGGCGAGGGGGTTAACTAGTGGCTATGACTCATGAGTGATGAGAAAAGTATAAATTGGGGTTTCAAATGCAATAATTCGATCACTAAGAGGGGTATAAGTGGGCTACATATGACGAAATATTTAATGGATACCAATTAATGTTCCTGTTGTTGATTTAATATGTATCAATAATAATGTGGTTGCAAAATCATTCTACATTACAAAGATATACAATCTAGATCAATATAATGCATTTGTTATTATATATGAATTAAGTAAATAAATATTTTACAATATTAAAATATATAAACTTTTAAGATATATTGATAGATACATAATTAAAATACACATACACAAAAGTTAAACAATTAAAATAAATAGCATAAAATTCATAATATAAATAATATATTATACAAAATAAATGAAAAGGTAATAAAATGACATAAGATAAGCTCAATAATTTAAGTGATTTAAGATAATTAAACTTCCATGAAGGATTAGAGAATGACATCCCTTTGCATGAAATAAATTAAACCCACGATAAATAAAATGGGGAATCGATAATTTATTTAAGGAAGAGTTCTTTTTCATGTTTGGTTTTTAATTATTTGGTTGATTCTATTGAGATACAGATATTTCAGGTTCACCGCCATCAGTAGCGAGGGCATAGACGTAGGCATAGGCATTTGACCCTGTTCATCGAGCAGATTCATGTACAGGTGGTAGTATTAGTATTTAGTTTTGTTTGTGTAATTATGTTTTTAATGGTTTTAGAGTAAAAAAAATTATGATCTTTTAAAAATAAAATCTTTTTGTGTTATGAATTATTAATTGATATATATGTGTAATTATGTTTTTAATACTTTTAGATAAAAAATAATTATGATTTTTTTTAAATTATATTTTTTTCTGTTATGAATTAATATTTTTAATAGTTTTATATAAAAAAAATTATGATCTTTTAAAAATAGAATTTTTTTGTATTATGAACTATTGATTGATGTATATGTGTAACTATGTTTTTAATGGTTTTAGATAAAAAAAAATTATGATCTTTTAAAAATCATATATTTTTGCGTTATGAATTATTGATTGATGTATATGTGTAACTATTTTTTAATGGTTTTAGATAAAAAAAAAAATATGATCTTTTAAAAATCTTATCTTTTTGTGTTATGCATTATTGATTAATGTTGGTGTGTGAATTATCATTATGGTTGACTGAAAGAGGAAAGAAAAGTTGAACGGTTTGATAAAAATTATATCATTTTATGTTATGGATTAATGTTTTTAATGGTTTTATATAAAAAAAAAATTATGATCTTTTAAAAATAGAATCTTTTTGTATTAGAATTATTGATTGATGTATATGTGTAACTATGTTTTTAATGGTTTTAGATAAAAAAATTATGATCTTTTAAAAATCATATCTTTTTGTGTTATGAATTATTGATTGATGTATATGTGTAACTATTTTTTAATGGTTTTAGATTAAAAAAAAAATATGATCTTCTAAAAATAGTATCTTTTTGTGTTATGAATTATTGATTGATGTTGGTGTGTGAATTATCATTATGGTTGACTGGAAGAGGGAAGAAAAGTTGAACCGTTTGATAAAAATTATATCCTTTTGTGTTATGAATTAATGTTTTTAATGGTTTTATATATATATATAAAAAAAACTATGATCTTTTAAAAATAGAATCGTTTTGTTTTATGAATTATTGATTGATGTATATGTGTAACAATGTTTTTAATGGTTTTAGATAAAAAAAAAATTATGATCTTTTAAAAATCATATCTTTTTGTGTTATGAATTATTGATTGATGCATATGTGTAATTATGTTTTTAATGGTTTTAGATAAAAGGAAAAAATATGATCTTTTAAAAATCTTATCTTTTTGTGTTACAAATTATTGATTGATGTTGGTGTGTGGATTATCATTATGGTTGACTGGAAGAGAGAAGAAAAGTTGAACCGTTTGATAAAAATTATATCCTTTTGTGTTATGAATTAATGTTTTTAATGGTTTTATATATATAAAAAAATGATGATCTTTTAAAAATAGAATCTTTTTGTTTTATAAATTATTGATTGATGTATATGTGTAACTATGTTTTTAATGGTTTTAGATAAAAAAAAATTATGATCTTTTCATATATTTTTGTGTTATGAATTATTGATTGATGTATATGTGTAACTATTTTTTAATGGCCTTAAATAAATAAATAAAATATGATGTTTTAAAAATGGTATTTTTTGGTGTTATGAATTGTTGATTTTGGTGTTATGAATTATTGATTGATGTTGGTGTGTGAATTATCATTATAATTGACTGGAAGAAGGAAGAAAAGTTGAACTGTTTGATCAAAAATGGACCCAAGGGGAAAGTTGGTCAATATATTTTAGGTGGAAGTAGGACCCTCAACTTTTCTGGGTGAAAAGTTTATTAGATGGAGAGTCATTTATAAGCAATCCTTATTGGTCAGCAGTCAAAAAGAAACAGCTAAGCAATATCAATCCTTATTTGTGAACAAGTTTTTAATAGTTTTAGATAAAAACAAAATATGATCTGACTATGGTTGACTGGAAGAGGGAAGAGGGAAGAAAAGTTAAACCGTTTGATAAAGATATTTTGATAAAAAATGAACCCAAGGGGAAAGTTGGTCAATATATTTTAGGTGGAAGTAGGACCCTCAACTTTTCTGGGTGAAGGGTTTATTAGGTGGAGAGTCATTTATGAACAATCCTTATTGGTCAGCAGTCAAAAAGAAACAGCTAACCAATATCCGTGAACACGTCTCTCTGCTGTACATGTCAAATAGTGGGAATGGGATTTCAGTATTCAAGCCGCGTAGCATAAGATTTTATTCAACAAAATCATAGGGATTGGGATTTCTATTTCAAGCCACGTGGCATTCGGAAATCAACCTTGAAGGCGATATACTTTCTTCAACTTCCTTCTTCGTATGCGAATTCTCTTACTATGCGATATACGAGTTTCATCTCTTACTATGTTCCAAAGATCCTATAAATATGTCCACAAACCTTATAGTTTCATCAGTCAATCAATATTGCTGAGTTATAGTTTCACAGAGTTCGCCGGACTTTATTTGTCCCTTGAGCGTTTGAAATATTGGCTCCATATTATGAGAGTGGTCGCAGGAGCCGTAAGTGGTCGAGAGCGTTGCAGAACTCGCGAAGAAGCAGAAGGAAACAATACCAGAAAGATATATCAGCAAAGGCAAAGAAAAACTAATACCGAGGTCAATAATCTTTTGTTCTCTGCAATCCTTTTGAAAGCTTGGCCATGTCAATGTTTGATCATCCCCATCATTGGCATGGACAAGCTCTCAAAAGGATTGTAGAGAAAATACAGAGATGAAGAAGATTGCCCAGGCTTGTGAAGAATGGTTCTTCTTCCCTATATTTTCTGATTAATCCCTGTTATCTTGTTATTCTATTCCATTATATTCATTCCGTTGTGGCTGTGTCGCCCTAGAGCTGTTTGTCTGTTGAAGTTGGTTTTCCTCTTTCAATAGCTTGCCAGTTTTAATAGAATATGTTATCTAGATACATTTTTAGATTGAAATCACCATATCCTCTAACTTAATAATAGTTGATTTTAAGAAAAATTAAAAAGGATAGTTTTCAACAGGTATGTCCAGAAAAGGCACGAGATATTCAGGGCTCCTGGATTCGAAGCAGGGATCAGTCCTCTCATTCATAAGAGGAAAATAGGTCCAATTTTTAGAAACTGAATGGAAGGCCAACTCCGGAAATCTTTTCATTTCCCTTGATGGAGCTTCTTGGACCCTAGCACCCTCGAGGGTGATATCCTTTCTTCTCTATCCTTTGAGAAAATGTTTAATTCTTCAATGGATCCATTGTTTCTTGATTTTCTGCACTCTACTCGTGTTAATGAACCAAGAATAGTTTCTCATACTATTGCCAACATTTTGTTTTGAGGCTGAGACATATTTTTCCTCTTAAGATCGTGCTTGGGGTAATAATATTAAAGATGTATTGTGATGTTTTGTTTGTTGATGAATCCGGGACTGAAAAGGTGTATTCTCATTATTAATTTGAAATTTAAGTTCTTTTAATTTTTTTAATAGTATCATATTGATAAACATTGGTTTAATAACACGTATAAAAAGAACTTACTTAACTCATCTATATTTATTATATTTTCAATATGATTAAAAATTAATAAATATCAGAATTAATAAATATAAATAAAAAATATAATGGTATATTTTTTTAGATTAATCCAAACTCACATTTTGGTGACATTCATAGAGGTTGGGTTAAATTTTAGGAATTAAAGATAATGAAATCATTTTGTATCACTTTATGTCATTCTGTTCCAAAATCTCATAATTTAGATTAGATTTAACTTATGCTAGATTTAACTAAAATAAATTGAAAATTCTTCCGAAATCCCATAACTTAGATTAGATTTAACTTATGCTAGATTTAAATAAATTTATTTTTATATAAAAACTAAAACAAATTCGAAATCCCATATATAATAAATATAAATATATAAGGTGAAATTACCTCTCATGTATATAAGTCAATTTATGACTATATATTATAATCTAATAAGTAAGATGGGTCATTAGGATGAAATGGATCCAAGCTCAATCTTCAGAGAATCCTTTTTTTTAAGTTTAATTTTGATGGTTCAGTGCATACAGTCCATTCTTACCATGGTAGAGTGTAAAAGTCATGTTACACAATCACAATTATGTCTAACACAATATTTAACAAGAAATACTTGTAATATATAAATAAATAACAATATTGGTAGTATAAAGTTCATGTTACACAATTACAATTATGTTTAACATAATATTTTGCAATTATTACTCTTAGTCCCGTGAGACAGCGGGGTTGGTAATGACAAGTACCTTTCTCCAAGTGTTGGGAGGAGGACTTGAGGTCAAATCCGGCTGGGTCTCCAGGACGAATTGTAATGGCTGTTGTTGATGTAAATGATTTATATCTCTAATATAAATCGAGTTAATTTCTCGTTGGAAAAAAAAGAATATTACTGTAAGTAATCATTTA
>JZKD02S1768947.1:30940-49776 GCA_000966675.3 Picea glauca | reverse complement strand
AGAGTATTTACTTAGAAACCCGAACACAGATGTGCGACAATAGATCTTGTCGGTTTAATTTGTTTATGTTTATGTTTATGTTCCCCAAGGGTTAGGTATTCAAGGGTTCTACAGACAAGGGTTTGCCCTGTGCTATGGCTCTCTGATATACGTGTGGGGTCCAACAATAGTACTCAGCCCAATATCTCAGGTCACTAACTAAGGAGGATAGACCGTACCCTTAGCCATACTACCCGACTACCCAGGTGCTAGAGAGTATCTTCCCGAGTGTTGTTCTCAGTGACACTATAGAAGTCCAGCAGATGATAGGTTTATCTAAAGAGGGATTCAGGAAATCTAGGCCGATCCATACAAAGGTGTTGTCTGATGCGCTACCACTCGAAGGGGTACGAACAGGGGTTACAAGGGTGGCCAACAGATGTGCACTTAAGAACCACTTGTATTTCCTGTGTGTATGAATCCCTCAACCATGGGTTTATGCACGTAACAAAAAATCTCTATGGCTTAAAGACGTCGGAATACGACTCTACCCTAACCCACAATTTCTGCCAAGGAAAGTTCTCTGATACCACTTGCAAGATACCAAATATATAAAATATGAAGAATAGAAATAAAATGCTATAAATGGCAGAATAAGAGTAAAATATCCAACATAATCTTCACAATACACATAAATTATATACGAAATAGAAATAGAAATATCACTTTGATTCAGAAAGCAATGTTCAGAGGCCTCTTCGAGGGGGAAACCTTCAGTCGAGCATCACTCTGTTACAATAATCTCCAAGCTAGGGTTCTCATACCCTTGACCCTTATTTATACTAAATATCTCTATTAAGAGAAGCATCTAGAGGAAAATCCTTCTAGAAGCGGAAGCTTCTATTAGGTCTTCTTACATCCGCCTTAATATATTTTATTGAAAGGCCTTATTAATATTGACCTTTATTACATCCAAATACATTGATCTACCTATGTGCAGGTTAGGACCTTAACACAACATCTCTCCTTTTGTATTTGTTCCTTTCCCACAATTCATTTTTAGTTTGTAGGTGCCTAATAAAGGACATTTCAGTATGGCCCCAACCCCACATTTCATTCCTCTTTCATGTGATGCCCCATCAAAAAAATATATTGCCCCACCCCAATAAAAAACTGGTGGTCTATAAATTCTTTTGTGAGAAGCGTCCTGTGTTAATTTCTGTTCCCCTAGATCCTGTAGTATGTAATTGCACACTCTAATAAGGTTTAGTGCCTTATCCTCAAAAATCAACAAATTCCTAGGCTTCCAGACCTCCCATCTTCCCAGTTGATGAAACATGGGATTTCATTCCAATTTTCCTTTATTTTTGTCCAATTATGTAGACTATTTTCAAATTGTCCTCCTTGCCATTTGTTAACCAGCTTAAGTTCCTTAGTTAAAATATACCAAATATTTTTTATAAACCTACATTCCCAAAATAAATGTAGCAAAGTTTCTTCACTTTCCTTGCAGAGCACGCATAAACTAGGACCCTGAAAGCCCCTTTTTATCAGGTTATCCCAAGTCAATATTCTCTCTTCCAACAATAATGAGTTAAATAGTTTTACTTTTAATGATAATTTCCACTCCCACAACTCTAGATACCATAATTTTGACTCTTCTCCCCTCCCCTCCAGCATTTGAGCTTTGTATGTTAATTTTTCATTAACCTATCCTTCTTTGGTTTCCCAAGACCACAATAAACTATATTTTTCATCTATAAGTTCAATTCCTACATTTACCAACCCATTTGTATATTTTATCCATTCATCTTTTAGAGATCCTACCAGTCCTAAAGTATCATCATTTTTCAACCTTGTATAAAAAGTTCCTTCCTGTATATTTGACCCTGCATGTGCAAGACATGTGATCCCTTGTTATTTTAACCTTAAAAGAATGTCCTCTGATAATTTATAGTAAGAGTTTGACCCAAACATAGGGTCAGCTCCAATCCGGATATCATTCCCATTTATTGGCTTCTAGACCAGCCAATCAGTGATTATGTTCATCGAAGAGGTAAGATCTCTCCAAAAATTTGAAGTTCCATTCCACTTATTTCTCCCCTGCCTAAACCAACTCTCGATAGTTTTTCTTTTGAGATATTTTTGCAGTATCACCTTATGCCAAAGTCCAGGCAGCATAAGGCATCTCCATAGTATTTTTTCCTCCAACACTTGTCCAAATTTAAATATATTTTTAATACCCCATCCACCATCATTTTTGGGTTTTATAATCTTTTTCCAATTGGTGAGGTGCATACCTTCATTTTATTTTTTACCAGACCAAAGGAAGATGAACATTCTTCTTCTAATAGTGTTTAGTACACTTTTGGGATTTTTTTCCAAAGATAGCCAATATACCGAAATGCTTTCTAGTACTACTTCTACTAGGATGACTCGGCCACCCAAGGTAAGCCACCTATGATTCCAACTCCAGATTCTCTTTTCAAATTTATTCTCTAACCATAGTCAATCCATTCTAGTGTAACAATGTAGTTTGATGTAAAACCCAAGATACTTGAACCCTGTATCTAAAGGCTTCACTTCATATGGCATTAATTCCTTTAGCAAAGTAAGTTCTGCAACATCCCACTCATCTTCTAAGAAAGTTGATTTTTGAAGGTTTAAATCCATCCTTGTTTCCTTGCAAAAAAGTTCCAATACTTCCTTATAATTTTCCCATTCAACCATGCATTGAAGCATCGAATCCCAAACAAAATTACATCATATACAAACATTAGATGTGTAATATTTAGCTCTCTAGCCATAGGAACCTGCTGAATTTTCTTATATGTTATTTTTTCCTATATTAATCTACTCAACCCTTCAATAACAGGGATAAAGGGTATCCTTGCCTTAATCCCCTTGAAGATTTGAAGAATCTAGTAGGTTTTCCATTGATCAAAATAACAAAGTTTGTTGAAGTTACACAACCCATGATTCAATCCATTGTTGCTAGACTTAATCCAACCTGTAGTAAAACAAGTCTAAAAAAACCCCAATCCACCCTATCATATTCTTTGACTAAATCCAATTTTAGAGCTAGGGATTTAATTTTTTTCACCTTTATACTATCAAATACTTCCTAAACCACTCCAATTGCATATGTTATTTTTCTGCCTTCTAAAAAACCAAATTGCTCTTTTGAGATACCAAAGGACAGAAAAGTTTTTAATGTGATCACAATTATTTTTGTAATAATCTTATATATTAGGTTACACAAAGCTATGGGCCTAAATCCTCCAAAGGAATCAGGTTTGTTACTTTTAAGAATTAGTTCAATAAACGTAGCATTTAATACTCCTATCACTTTCCCAAGACTTCTCGATTCTTCCACTGCCTCTAATAACTCATTTCCCATAAGATCAAAAAAAGCCAAAAAGAACTCAACAATCTAGCCATCCAGCCCATGAATTTTTGAGCTCTTGAATCCTTTTAATGTTTTCAAAATCTCACCTAACGATACTGTCTCATTTATACTGTTTCCCTCTTCCTCATAAAACATCCTCGAAAAGTTTCTCAAAACTGCAAGTTGGTCTGTAATAGCCAAGTTATCTTGTTCTTTAAACAAGTTCTGGAAATAATCAACAACTTATTATTGTAGATCTAAACTATTTGAAATAATAGTTCCATCTTCCTTACTGAGATCCCAAATAGTATTGATTTGTTTCCTAGCTCTTGCATAAGAATGAAAAAAAATTATGTTTATGTCGCTTCCTGCCAGCCAATTTACTCTACTTTTGTGTCTCCAAGTATCCTCATATTGCTTTAGTAGTATCATTTTTCGCTGCTCTTTAACTAGTACCGAATTCTCAACCTCTTCCTCCACAAATCCTCCAAGAAATGATGAGTATAACTCTTCTAAATCTGTTTCCAGCTGTACTAACTCATGCTTACCTTCAACCTTTTTCTTTCTTTCCCAAACAATTACCAAACACTTCATCCTTTTAAGCTTCTTTACTAAATCTTCCATAGGTGGCAGGACTTCTGTCCCCAACAAATCTGCCCAACTATTTTGAATAAGACTAACAAAATCTTGATCATCTAGCCATATTACATTAAATTTAAAAGGATATTTGACAAAGTCATTCCCACTTTCCAACTCTAGCAATACTGGCATATGATCCGAAATCGTATCGTTGTAGATCCAAGATCAGTATCTAATTTCCAAAGAGACAAGTTTCTCAGAAATCTAGAACCAATCCAGTCTTTTTGCAATGAAGTCAAGGCCTTTCCTCCCATTCCTCCAAGTAGGAATAATTTTTACTGGCTCAACATCTACTAAGTCTCGATATTGTATCAACTAGCTGAAATAGTGTTGCAAAGGATCCACCCTTGCGACCTCACCCCAAACCTCCCTACTAGAGACTATAAAATTTATATCACCCCCCATAAGTAAATTTTCCTAATCAAACAATCCAACCCTTTTTAGTTCTTCCCAATAGACCACTCTATCAACATAGGGTCCATAGAAATTTATCAACTTCACCTTTAAATTAATGTCTTTAACTACTCCTTCCAGTAAGATCCCTACTGGCATCAAGAACACATCAAATTCGACCTTGTAGGGATTCCAAGCTATGAGCATCCCTCCTGAAAGACCCATAGAATCCACGCCACAAAAATTCTAATTAGGGAGTAGTTTTTTAAATACTTCCCTTTCTTTTGTAGCTCCTACCATAGTTTCCTAAATGAAAATCACATATGGTTTGTTTTTCTCAATAAATTTGTTGAGCGATAATGACTTTACGGTGCCCCCCATTCCCCTCATGTTCAAAGATGCCACTATCATCTCTTCACCCTGGACAGGGATTTCTGAGCTCTAAGCGCCCTAGGACCAATAGTTCCCTCTATACTAGAGATAACTGTAAGTTCCTTCTCTTTTCCCAATTTCCTAGTGTTAGCGTCAAAAGTCACTCCTGGATTGCTTGCAGGAGTAGAGCCCGATGCCCATCAGTTTTAAGTCAGAATAGTTTTAATGGGTTATCAAATGGGTAGAGACTCGGTGATCCAGGTGAATATCGGGGGCCACCCACCTTTTCCAAATGTCTCAAAACAGTTTTCTGGCCATTTTGGCAATTTACTATTTTTAGCAGGTTTTAACTCCGGGGCCATTTTGAGGGCCTAAATGAAGTTTTTTTGAGATCAAGGTTCTAAATTATATCCAAAGGCATTATTGAGCACCCAAAATGAATCTCCTCGACGATACCTTTCCAACGAGCTATTACACGCCTAAAACGGAGATCGTATGCAAAAGTTACGACCTCGGGAAGTTGATGCACCAACTTACCCAAACAGAGCCCACATGAATTTTGGCGCTTCATCTCCTAGGGTTAGGTTTTTGGATGTCTATGACTTTTGGCATTCTCGCCTATTGTAAAAAGGCCTCCAGATCCTCATTGTAACCATCTTCTTGCGAATGCGAGTAGCCGTCACATCTCTTCTCAGAGATAAGCTGCCACCATTCTAGCGAGTCTTTCCCTCTGTATTTTTACAGTCTCTGTATATTTATTTCATTAATAGAAATCGTGTATTACTGTATCTCTGTGTTTATGGTTTCATCTCTGATATATTTCTGTTATATTACTGGATATACGCGATATCTCTGTGCATTTATTTATTATATCTCTGCTCTCATTTCGTGCCGAAAATAATCTGGATCACTCAGGAAGGTATCTCTCTAACTCGGGAACTGAGTCCGGTATGTAAGGAACAAAGGAGGTCTTGATCTAACTTCAATTAGTGAGCTGATTTAAAGATGAGAAGGTTGAATAATTGGTGAGAGGAGTGAGCAAACTACCTCAGGCAACAGGCCTTTCAACAGTTTGTAGAAGAAAAACTCTGAATCCAAGATCCTCTTGGTTCAGGGCTTCGAGAAACTAAAAGGGGGACTTGAGTGGATCCTCCAATTCCAAGTCGTTCAACACTAAGAAAATTAGAGGGACCGATTAGAAAAAATGCAATTGTTACAATGATCCAACCTACATTATCCTATAACAGTTACAACTCGACTGGATCCTCCAATTCTGAGTTGCTCTAACACAGTATAAACAAAGATGTGAAAGAAAATGACATTCATAAGGAAAGAAGTCTCAAGAGTCCATGCATAACTAGAATAACAGTGATTCATTAAAGTTTTACAACCGGGAGCCTTGGTCAACCATCGATGCTTTACAAAATACAAATACTGAGTCTATATACTCAAAAAAATTCGGCTAATAGAGGCGTGCTCAGCTATCCAAGGCGTGGTGTCCCTTCAATCAAACTTGGACGGATACTCTTCGTTAGACACCACCTTAACTGCACATGGATCCTGTAAGGGAAGTAGTTGAGACATTAAGTGTCGATTTAGCATGTGCAAACCTCTCTGGCTAGTCGAGGACTCAGCATGGCCTCTTTGAAAAAAATCAGTACACAGGACCCTCTCGGGCAGACAGCTTGCCAGATCCTCCATACCTTACACTTAATGAATGAGGAGAGGTTTCAACCAACCCCTGTCAGCTTCATTTACCCCAATCGAGAACCAGGATTGAGATTGAATCAGATGGCACCTGGAGATCATGGTGATCCCTTCTGTTAATAAACCCGACTCCTTTGGCCCCTCTTGCACAGCTCTTTTATTTCCCAAGTTACCATGAGTTGTGACCCTACGTTTACTCTCAAAGGCACTTTCGATGTTCATGAATAGGAAGGAGTTGATCCTTGCTTATCAAAGTCATGATGAGCGAAACACAGAGATGGCTTAATTGGGCACCATGCGTCCCTCTCAGATCTGACGGTCCTGAACTCACTCGATGATACTATGGGCCCGGGTCCTGGACACTCTTGGCACTTCAAATATCGAGGATATGAAAGAGCTTCTCCTTGCACTTCGGTGTCACAATGGGTGAAAAGGCGAGGAGCCTAATCGCCCACTAGGTGTCCCCTTGAATGGATGGTTGAGACTGCTCTGTGATACTGCAGGCCCGACTTTGGGCGCTTTTGATGCTTCAGGGTTTGGGGTTTCAAGATGTAGAATGATATGGAACCCTCATCCTTCAAACTCCTGAATGTCGAAATGCCGATGTGACTAGATCTTGCACCACACGTCCTTCTGATGGAGGGCTGTTATCCTTTCCTGCATGCAATATGGGCGCTATCCATCGCGCTAATATCGGCATAACTCCACTAACCGTGATTTCTCGTCGACCATCGATATGCTTCTATGGATGAATCTGGACCATTGACAATATAATTTCGCCCACTTACTTGCTTGGAAGCCTGAAACGAGATTTTTTTGTGCTGCGCTTGGGTGGTTCTCGTGCAAATTGCACACTTGAAAACTCTTGTGCCCAGGACAAGAATTTTTACTAGCATTAGGCTCCATGGGGGATAGAGTCGTCCCTATGATTCTCTAAGGACTCATTTTGCAGTTCCAGTGCATTTTTGTTGGGCTATGGAGTCATTTATTTAAAACTTAAAGACGGAAAGAAAAACAATATTTACAACCGCGAAAGAGCCATGTGCGGCTCAAGAGAAAAATCTTTTTAGGAAATGCCCATTCACAGGGCCGTTGAAATCTTCTTGATCCTCCAAATCCCATAACCTGTAGGTGTTATTCAAGAATACTTCAGAGACTTTGAAAGGCCCGATCCACAAGGCCTTGAATTTTCCGTTCTTGCCTTTATCTTGTGTAGGAGCATCCCATTTCAGTACCAGGTCTCCTATCCAAAACTCTTCCTTCTTGGACTTCTTATCAAAATCTTGCTTGATCCTCTGTTGATGGTCCTGAATTCTTCCCATTACCTGCTCCATGGTCTGTTGGACTTCCACTAGCTGATGAATTCTTCTGATTATGTCATCAGGCACCTCTCGATGATCCTGGAGGAATTTTGCTACAGGAATGGCTAAATGGGAAGGAAAAATAGCCTCTTCTCCATAGACTAATTGGAAAGGAGAGATGCTTAGAGATCTCTTTGTGGTCACTCGATCGACCCATAGAGAAAATTTCAATCTTGAATGCCAGGCCTTCTTGTTGTCTTCCAACAATCTTTTGATGATCCTTATCAGGCTTTTGTTGGAGGATTCTGCTAAACCATTGCCCTGGGGATAGTATGGGGTGGAGTGAATCAGTTTGATCCCGAATCGCTCACAGAACTTGGCTAACGGCTCATCCCTGAAAGAGGCTACGTTATCAGTGACAATCTTACTCGGGCAACCAAATCTTGTGATGAGGTCTTCCAGGAATCCAATGATTACCTTATGGGAAGCACTCCTGGTGGGGATATCTTCAATCCACTTGGTAAAGAAATATCTAGTAGTCAGGATCCATCCGTGCTGCCCACTAGAAGCATGGTGAATTTCACCAATGAAATCTAGGCCCCATTGCTGGAAAGGTCCTGAAACAACCACAGGATTTAACGACAAAGACTTGAGTTTTTATTTTCCTGAAAATCTTTGACAATTGATGCAGGCTCTAACCCTTCTGCAGATGTCAGTAAATATGGTGGTCCAGTAATATCCATCCTTGAGGATTTTGTAGGCCGTGGTTTTCTAGAAACGATTCCCTCCACATAGGCTATTGTGAAATTCAACCATGATCTTGTTAGCCTCTTGCGGATCTACACATTTCAAAAGTAATCTCAGGGGGTGTTTCCAATATAAAACTTGATCGATAAGGTAGTACCCGACTGCTTTGAGCTTCAAAGCCTTTTCCTTGTTTCTTTGTAAGCCGTTTGGAGGCCACAACTCTTGCAGAAAATATATGACATCCCTATACCATGGACATCGAACCAATGGGGGCTCCCTTTGAGGGTCTATTTCAGACATTTGATCCCGCTGAATTCCTAAATATTCATTGATGAAGCTTACCCCCAAAGCTACGCAATTTTCTTCAGCCAACAACTTGGCTAAACCTTGACCTTTGATCAATTTGGTAGGATTTATTTCCATGTCAAATTCCAGAATCTTGGCTATCCACTTACTCCTCCTCCCGTCTATGTCAGGCTGAATAAGAATGTCTTTGACAACAACTGAGGGGATATAGGCAACAATTTTTGACTGTAGGACATAGGTTCTGAAGGCCTTGAGAGCCTTTACCAAGGCATAGGCCTGCTTCTCCATAGAGTCATACCTGACTTTGGCCTTCCTCAATGCTTGTCTAAAATAGGCAATAGGCTACTCTAGCCCAACCTCGTTTATCTGTAATAAAACAACATCCACCGTGTCAGGTGAGGCAAAGGAGAAAACAAGGAAATCCTTTGAGTAATCAGGACTGATAAGAACAGGAGCTTCAGTTAGGGCCTTCTTTATTTTCTCGAAGGAATTCCGTGATTCAGAAGTCCACCTCACTTCATTTCCTTTCCTTAACATGGATGTTATAAGTTTTACCTCCTCAGCAAAGTTAGAAACAAACCTCCTCAGAAAATTAATCTTACTAAGGAAAGATTGGACCTCCTTCTTGGATATCGGGATTGATAAGGCTTGTATTGCCTCAACTCTGCTAGGATCAATCCTAACTCCTTCCACTGATACTATGTGGCCTAGTAACTTTCCCTCCTGCATGGCGAACATAGATTTCTTGGGATTTAATGAAATTCCAAAACTCTTGCATCTCAGGAAAACCTTCTTGAGATGACAACAATGTTCTTTATCAGATTTTGAAAATACTGTTATGTCATCTACATAGATGACCACAAACTTATCATTTTCCCCAATGAAAGCTATGTCCATGGCACGTTTAAATGTTTCCCCTGCATTCATCAATCCAAAAGGCATTTTGGCATACATGAATGTGCCCCATGGAGTGGTAAATGTCGTCTTTTCCCTGTCCTCAAGAAGAATAGAGATTTGATTGTAGCCATAGAATCCATCAATCATGGACATCCTGGATGCTCCTGTTACCCTATGCAATATATGTTCCATCTTTGGTAATGGGTAGTTATCCATCCGTGAGCTTCTGTTCAGGTTTCTGAAGTCTACATAGAATCTGATTTCTCCATTCTTTTTCCTCACTGGTACCAAGTTGGGCACCCACTATGAGTATCTCAGTGGTACAATGATCTGGGCCTGTAGAAACTTCTTCACTTCCCTCTCCATGATATGCAACATCATAGGATTGATCTATCTTAGCTTATTCCTAAATGGTTTTACTTCCCTTTTCAATGGGATTTTATGCTTGATAATAGAAGTGTCATATGTTTTGAGATCTCCATAGGTCCAGGCGAAAACATCAGCAAACTCTCTCAATAGTCCAACGTATTCAGCCCTCTGTTCYGTTGTCAGGATTCTTGACAATTTGAAAAACTTGGGTTCATTCTCAGTGCCAATGTTGCACTGATTTATATCAACGTCATCTTCTGAGATTTCCCCTTTTAATGCCACATCATTTCTATCAAAAAGCCTTTCCAAAGGAACCAGTCCCCTTGGAATATGATTGTTGGGCAGCTGCACAATGTTATGCTCTGCAATCTTATTCATAAAATTACCCCCATCAAGCTTTTCTTCAGAGACAAAGTCTTGGTCAAATGCATTTCTGAACATTCTTCAACAGTTTCCAAGAATCTTTTGACCTCAAGATCATCCTCGAACACTTTGCAATGTTTGACATTGTCAGTTATGGAGGGCCTGTATTTTACTTCTACATTGTATCTGAATTTGGGTGGCAAGGGAACTTTGAAATTTCTTGTTGATGTAGCCAAGGAATCTACCACCGTGTTCTTCTCTCTTGGGATGAAAGAAATGTTAAATGCTGAGAATAAATTGTCAATTAGGTCCCATACCTCATTTTTGTAACTCCTGAGTCAAGGATGTTTGGCCTTATAAGTGTTTCTGATCTGTTGGACCACCAACTCTACATCTCCGAACACTGCTACCTCATGAATTCCCATTTCCTTTGCATCTCTTAATCCTATAACAAGAGCTTCATATTTTTCCACATTATTAGTAGCTTCAAATTCTATCTTGTATGAAAGAGACTTGGTTTCCTGAGAAAGTGATACAAAAAATACCCCAGCACCAGTGCCTTCCCTGGAAGAGACTCAATCAAAAAACATTTTCCAGATGGGGGAGATGGGGGGATAAAATTCATGAGGAGTCGTGGGCTACTTTTTGAGTTTAAGAGGAGGCTCAGGAGCATGAATGAGTTGTAGTAAACTAGAACCTAAATCAATGTCCAAGGAAAAAATGGGATGGTTGGTAGGATTGGCTTCATCACTGATTATATAGGCCAATTGGGCTTCTCTGTATATCCTCCTATGCTCTTCTCCAAACACTGGGATAGTAGCATAGGTTAGGTCCATCTGCAGAGTTCCCCCCATTCGTTTTATCCAAGATCTCGATAACAACATACCGAACTTGGGGGGGACATCAACCACTACAACATCCATGATATGAATTTTCATGGGCAATTGAAACAAGGTCACGACCAGGTCTTTGATGACTCCTAGACATTGAACTTTCCTGGATTCAAAGGAATAGAGGTCATGGTAGGCTTGGGTGACTTCTAGCATAACTCTTCCATGACAGTTTTGGGCATGAGGTTGTGAGAAGCCCTTGAATCCATTAAGAAGTTGTGCAGTACCTTGTCATGTATGTTCAAGTGTAGAAGGGAGGGGATGAGTCATTTCTGTCTTCTACCATAGGACCTAGAATAACTGCAGGCTTTTCATCTTTCAAATTGATGGAGTCTATGGGAAGGCACGAGACCTTAGATTGTAAAATTTTAGAGAAGCGTCTTTTGAACCCTTCATGTTTAATCAATTCGATCAGGGGCACAGGGATTATGATCTTTTGAATTTCATGCTCGAAATTAAAAGAAGATGTAAGCTTTGGGATTTCTCTTATTTTGGGAACATGACTCTAGACTATAGGAGAGAGGGGTTGGGTTTTCTTACCTCTGTGATTGTCTTCTACTTCATTAGCAGGTTTCTCTGTTCTAGTGAGCTGCTCAGGAGCATTAGGTGCTACTGTCATTTTCTTGGACCTCAGGTCATACCTGCCTTGGCTGCCACTAGCCCTGTTTTCCTTGCTTAGTTCATTTAGATGACTGTCCATGAGAGACTCCTTATATGGTGATTGAGTGAGATGAAGAAAAGGAGGAGTGTCTCCGAAGAAATGGATTTCAAGATAAATCTCATCTATTTCCCCTTCTTCTTCCTTGGACATAAAATTATTTTGGAAAGGGGCCTGAATTTTCTTGTCTTCTCTATCTCTTCCCCTCTCTCTTTGCACAGTCGGGGAAACAACATTGTTTGGCCTCTTGAAACCTCCTTTATTTTCAACGCTTTGAGGGACCTTGTATTCTTGCCTCCCCTCCATTTTCATTCTCTCCATCTCTGCAGATAGAGACTTCACCATCTTGGTCAGTTCATCCACTTGAGGGTGGGGAACCGATGGGCTAGAATGTGAGTCTTCAGATCTTCCCTTTCTCTTGTCTACATCGGCCTTGTTCCTCAGTCTATCAGCTGTCAATACATTATATTCCACCTCTATGGCCGCATCTTGAATTTGAGCTAAGGAGGTGACTCTTCTTTTTCTCAATAAAAGACATAAATCGGGACCAAATGCACTAGCATAAGAAATCTTGGCCGAGGTTTCTGAGGGTTTTATCTCATCAATAATTTTATTATACATATTATTGAATATTTTGGAGATGTCAAAGATAGACTCTCCTTCCATCTTCTTCAAAGACCCAAACTCTGTCATATAATACATGAAATCCTTCCTATCTCCCCACTGCCTCAGGAAAGCACTATCCAGAGCTTCGATCCCAACAATAGATCCGAGGGCCAATCCTCTAAACCAATTCCTCACCTCACCATCTAGGCTCTGGATGAAGAACCTCATCCAGACATCTTCATTTTCAATGTTCAAGTTGTCTACATAACTGTAGAAAGAAGCCAGGTGCTCTTCCACAGTTATGTCCCCTTCCCTAGTGAACTTGGGAATATACTTCAAGTAATCTCCAACACGGAGAGGATTCATTGGATGGGGTAGGATTAAGGGATCATATCTGGTAGAAACTATGGCATCCATTCTATTTAGAGGGAGATTAGTGCCAACCATAAGGATATTAGGTGAGGGAGAACTTGGAGGAGAAGGAGTTCACGAAGGGGCTACTAGGAATGAGTCTCGAAGTGGAATGGGAAACAAAAGGGGATTTAAGGTGAAGTCTAACGAGCTCAAGTTAGCAGATGCCCCTCTTTGTGAAGGAGTGGTAGCAATGATAAGAGGAGGAGTGGTTAAGATAGAAACGAGGCACTCTTCTGGGATCCTGGGTCTACACCAAAGTACAACTTCAGAGAAGAGGGGAGTGAGAAGTATTTTTCCCTCCAATCCCAGACCAGGAGGGGAAAACTCAACAGGAACACTCCCAAAATTTAGGAAACGAGAAACCTCAGCAAAAGGTCTGTTAAGAAACTGAGGAGGAGAAAACAGAGTTCCTACAGAAGGAGATGGCGGATTACCTAGTTCGGCAGTGGAAGATTCTCCTTCAGAGGCCTTTCCTTTTCTGAGAACCACCTCTAGATCAGTTTGCGGTGTAGATAGAGGTAGTTGTGGATGGGACCGTGTGTGTCTGCCTCTGAAAGCCACAATTATTATGGCATTTCCGCCACAATGGAGTCATCACAATGGATTCACCAGGTGCACAGTAGCAATCTTCAAAGGCTCTGATACCTGATGCACCACCAGAATCAGAGGCTCAATGTCGTTAAATACCGGGGAAAATTTTCAACTTCGTCCTCGACAACGTCGCCATAAATGTTAGCGTCATAAGTCACTCCTGGATTTCTTGCAGGAGAAGAGCCCGACACCCATAAGTTTTATGTCACAATAGTTTTAATGGGTGATCAAATGGGTAGAGAATCTGGAAGGTATCGCTCTAACTCAGGAACTGAGTCCGATATGTAAGGAACAAAGGAGGTCTTGATATAACTTCAGTCAATGAGTTGATTTAAATATGAGTAGGTTGAAGACTTGGTGAGAGGAGTGAGAAAACTACCTCAGCCAATAGGCCTTTCAGTAGTTTGTAGAAGAAAAAATTTGAATGCAAGATCCTCTTGGTTTAGGGCTTCAAGAAATTGAAAGGGGGACTTAACTGGATCCTTAAATTTCAAGTCATTCAATGTTAAGAAAATCACAGCGACCGATTAGAAACAATGAAACTATTACAGTGATCCAACCTACATCATCCTATAACAGTTACAACTCGACTGGATCCTCCAATTCCGAGCTTCTCTAACACAATATAAACAAAGACGTGAAAGAAACTGACATTCATAAGGCAAGAAGTCTCAAGAGTCCATGCATAACCAGAATAACAATGCTTCATTAAATTTTTACAACTCGGAGCCTTGGTCAACCATCGATGCTTTACAAAATACAAAGACTGAGTCTATATACTCAGAAAAATTTGCTTAAGAGAGTCGTGCTCAGCTATCCAAGGCGTGGTGTCCCTTTAATCAAAATCAGACGGATATTCTTCATTAGACGCCACCTTAACTGTGCATGGCTCCTCCAAGGGGAATATCTGAACCATTAAGTGTCGAGTTAGCATGTGCAGACCTCTCTGGCTAGTCGAGGACTTGGCATGGCCTCTTTGGAAAAAAATTGGTACACAGGACCCTCTCGGGCAGACAACTTGCCAGATCCTCCATACCTTACACTTAATGAGTGAGGAGAGGTTTCAACCACCCCCTCTCACCTTCATTTACTCCAATCGAGAATAAGGATTGAGATTGAATCAGATGGCACCTGGAGATCTTGGTGATCCCTTCTGTGGCTAAACCCGACGCCTTTGGCCCTTCTTGCATAGCTCTTTTATTTCCCAGGTGACCATGGGATGTGACCCAACGTTTACTCTCAAAGGCACTTTCGACGTTCGTGAATAGGAAGGAGTTGATCCTTTCTTATCACGGTCGCGATGAGCGAAATGCAGAGATGGCTTAATTGGGTGCCACACATCCCTCTCAGATTTGACAGTCTTGAACTCACTCGGCGATACTGTGGGCCCGAGTCCTGGACGCTCTTCACACTTCGCATCTCAGGGATATGAAGGAGATGCTCCTTGCACTTCGGAGTCGCGATGGGTGAAAAGGCAAGGATCCTAGTCGTGCACGAGGTGTTCGCTTGAATGGACAACTGAGACTGCTCTGTGATACTGCGGGCCCAAGTTTGGGCGCTTTCGCCGCTTCGGGGTTTGGGGTTTCAAGATGTAGAACGATATGGAACCCTCACCCTTCAGACTCCCGAATGTCGAAATGCCGACGTGACTAGATCTCGCACCACACGTCCTTTAGATGGACCACTGTTATCCTTTCCTGCATGCAATATGGGCGCTATCCATCGCACTAATCTCGGTGCAACTCCGCTAACCACGATTTCCCATCGACCGTTGATCTGCTCCTATGGATGAATCTGGACCATCGAAAATATAATTTCACCCGCTTACTTGCTTGGAAGCCTGAAACAAGATTTTTTCGTGCTGCGCTTGGGCACTTCTCGTGCAACTTCCAGCCCTGAAAACTCTTGTGCCTAGGACAAGAATTGTTACTAACACCTAGCACTCCTAGTTTTAAGAGGGGAAAAACATTTTTCAAGTCCTCCTAAAACTACCCCTTTAATCTGTGCATCCCCAATCCCCTGAATACAAGACATCACATCCCTAACCCCCTCCTCCTTTCCTTTCTTTTCACCAAGAATAGGAATTAACTCCCTGCCAGCATAAATAGGAAGTTGTGAGTGAGTTAATACCTCTCTGTAAGAGGGTAAGATATTATTAATCGTTTTCTCCAAATCAGTCTTCTCATCTAAGACTTGTCCTATTAAAGAGTTAATACCAGCAGGCAGCGCTGCACTCAATCTGTCCAGATCTTATAATAAGGTTGTATGTTTCCAGCTATCAACATTTCCTTCCAAACCCATCCTGACATGACCAAGAGAGGCTCCCTTTCCTAAAGAAGAAAAATTCTGAGTTCTATTTCCTTTACTTATTCAAGGACTTCAAAACGATTCCAGTGGATGAAAGTCTTACGACTCCCTATAAGGCTCCCCTAACCAAACCCCAACTCCTGAAAGCACAACATAAGAATTTATATGTTCCTTGGATACATCAAACTTTTTATTAAAAACATGAGTATCTAAGTGAAGTAACTCACTCCTCCTTTTTCTTAAATCCATCTCTGCTCCTATAGTCAAAACCGTCTCTCCCTCATCCACCCCACTCACCTGTAATGTAATAATATCGTAGGCATTGAATGTCTGTGACACTCTCCTCCCTCAATTTTTATCCACCAAAGATCCTACAGGCACCTTTGTCTCTCCCACGTCTGCCATAATCAATGGGCACTCAACACTTATGGCCTCACCTGTACACCCCTCTTTATTAGAAAATTTAAGTATCTTTGTCTCAAAACTTATCGATAGAATTGCCTCCCTCCTACCTGCCTCAAGAGATCCTACATTTACAATCTCTTCAGAACCTACCGGAAGAATCGCCTCCCTTAGACCTACCACAATAACTCCTACATTCATAGATGCCTCTCCCACGTCCGCCACATTCAATGGGAAAATAACCCTTATGGCTTCGACTATATTCCCCTCTGTAACAGGAGTCTCCCTCAGTTCATTAATAGAATGAAAATCCTCCTTAATATCTTTGGTAACCTCCTTACCTCCCTTCGATGGTACCTCTCTAAACAGAGATCCAGAATCTAACTCCTTTCCCTCACCATTATATAAAATTTTCATTCTTTCAAAATGAAAAGGATGGCAATGTGATGACTTACCAAGTAAACTAGCACTTTCGAGGGTGTGTTCTTCATTCCAGGATTTCCTCGCATCCATCTCATCAACTATGTTATTGTCTTGTGTATCAGTCCAACCAATCCGTGAATCCACCTTAGATGAGCTAACATTTATTTGTGTAATAGTTCAGTCACTTCGCATTTCAACCATCATTGAGTTGTCACTATCTTGGGAGAAAAATCTTTCCCTCATATTCCTCCAATCTTCCTTAACGTTTCCTACCAAGCCCGAACTACCAACTTCATGCAAAATCTTGTATTTTGATGTTGCTACGCATTTGTTGCATAAATTCCCAGTCGACTTGCACCAAGAGCAGCAGAATGGAACTCTGACATAATCCATCCTTTTTAGGATCTTCATACCTAGCAAATTAACTTCAATTTCCTCGGGCAGACCTTCAAACGTATCGAGTTCGACCATGATCTTACCAATGAGCCTTTCAGTGCCACCCTATTGCTTTAAATCCACTTGAATGAATTTACCAATGGTATTACCGATCAGTTTGAATGCTTCTAAGCTGCATACGACAAGTGACCATACTAGTAGAAGCAAAGATAGGTGTCAGTGTATGATGACCTCTTTTTCGGGTTTGAACACCAGATGCCATTTCTGCAACATTAAGCTTCCTTTGTTGATCACCTAGTACTGTTGTAGCACCCTCTCTGCATCTGCAGAACTCTTAAAAATGAAACAGAACCAACCCTTCATCAAAACATATGTTTCTAGCACATAACTTAAAATCTTCCCCCAACTCACTTTAAACCAAGCGTGAACATCCTTTGCCCCCATGGCCCAATAACTACACTTGTCAACCAACCCACGAAGGGAAAATGTGTTCACGACCTCCATATAGATTTCCTTTCTTAGAGTCACCGACTGCTTTTTCTTTCTTGTCTTCCACACTTTGACACCAATGACTAGTTTCGAACTCTCACTGCTACAAAACCTTCCAAGAAGGCCTATACATGGAGCCTCCACTACAGCTGGTGAAATCAGCCCTCTGCATTCCCCAACGATCCGATGTATATCCAAGTCTAACCTAACCTTCTCTTTCTTCCTAGAGACACTACATCTTTCAGCTTCGGGATCCCCCTCTTTTCCTCGCAAAACCGCCCCTCCTTTCACCACAATCGGTTGGTGCAATCGTTTCGAAGCAAGCTCCCTTTGTTGCCCTCCAAATGCAATAGGCATCTCTTACCTAGCCCCTTTTGCAAAACTCATAAACTGGATCCCTTTCGACTTTTTTTCCTTGTATCACCCCCAAAAGTTAGGATCCCTAGGGAGCTTTTCATTGAATACATTGGTAGTCCCACTCCATGGCGGATCGACCATAAGATCGCCAGGTGTCTTAGCATCTGTACTAACTGACCAACCAGCTTCCACTAGCCCTAAATGCTCCCTTGTCAATCTTAATGACTGTTTGTACTTCCTTCAGTCTTCTTTGTACTCAACATCAGATTTATATAAGCTCATTTAACTCCACCACTATTCCTCCAGTGATTCCTCCAACTATTCATCTGCTCCAATCGACATCTCAAACTGCAATAAATAAATGCCAAGTCTACACCTACCTTATCCCCTAAAAACCATTCTCCACCTCACCTACATATCTTTACTTTCCTGAGATCAAGTCCCCAGAATCCCAAATCTGCTCCAGCAGCCATCCCCTGTGCAGGGCCGTGTTGTCCTACACCATATCAAACCCTAAAAATCTCCTTGTAGCATAATCTCTTGTCATCTATTCTTCAAACGTTTACTAGTTCAAACTAATCATTCTATACATTATGGTCGAAGCATGATTTTAAATTTACACACACACACACACACACACACACACACACACACACACACACACTTTGGAAAGAGTGTTTGGTAAGTTTGTGGGTGAATTGGCACACTTATATGCCACCTTCTACATGTCGTGCTACCGAGAAAAATGGAGCCATTCAGATGGTTTGATGTTGAGACTCCTTAGCCTCCTTTTCAATGGCTTTCAATGTTCTATATTTCTGCTTTGACATTTTTTAGTTAGA
>JZKD02S1768946.1:1454969-1466956 GCA_000966675.3 Picea glauca | reverse complement strand
TAAAAGCAGAACGGTCGGGGGGGTCTGGAATTCTTTGTGCACCGTAGATCTGGGCACCGCAATTAGGACTGTCGAAATGTGCAAGGAGCATAAAATGGGGAGCGGAGAACACATGCGCTGGGAAAAATTAGGATGAAATCATTTTGATGGTTTATTCCCCACATTTTCGAATAAACACTACCAAGGGACTTCGACCAAACTATCTTTTAAGCATTTGACACATGGTGCAACACTTACATCAAGCTGGATTTATTGGAACGAAGCAACAGTGCCACTAACCTATGTTCTAACCTAGTTTCCTATGACAGTTAACCCAGATTAAACTGTTGGGTTAAGAAATTACTCTACCCTAGGGSTATCTGACCARGATTAGACAGTCTRGCCARATTTATTCACTAATCTAACCTAGACACTTTGGCTAAGATTAAACTGTTTAGCCAAATTCATTCACTACCCTATCAACATCAAATTTAAAAAGAACTTGGCCATGCTTGAAAGGTATGGACCAAGTTACTGTTATTGCATGGGGATTTTATTGCAATTCTTTTATGCCCTCTTTTCTTTCTTTTTCTTTTTTCTTTTTCTTTTCTTTTTCTTTTTCTTTTTTATTTTTTCTTTTCTTTTTTCTTTTTCTTTTTTCTTTTCAAATTATTTGCAAAATGAAAAATCATTTGTCAACAAAAACACTAGAGACATATAATATCCCAGTCACCAGTTGATTCCCATAACTTATGGGGTGATAACAGTGGATCCACCTGGGGATGGTACTTTCCCTTTGAAGTGCCAAGAATCCTGGTTCCTGTCGTTCTGAAAATTTCTGCCTAGCAACCTTCGTTGGTTTTATTCTCAAAAATTGGAAAAACAATGGTTAGCAGCTTAGGGCCTTCTCTTCAGGCTTCAACCAACTGACTAATGTTCCTCACTCAGAAAATGCAGGTGAAACATAAAAATAGAGATGGTATGTACAATGGAGAATGAAAACTCGGATCTCTACTGAGGTGGTACATAATGTTTCAACATTCTGCCATTCACAGGTGCTCCTGGCAGATCTGACCCATCAACGTTGTTTAGCAAGAAAAAATTGTTTCCCCTGAAAGCTTGGATCATGTATGGCCCTGTCCACAGATTGTCAAATTTTCCATGCTTTCCCTTGTCTTCATTTCTGGCGTCCCATTTCAGCACCAAATCTCCTAACTCGAAATCTTCTTGATGTTTCCTTGGACTACCTGAGTCTTGTTGAAAACTTCTTCCCTAGTCTGCTACAAATGGATCATTTGGTTGATCCTTGTCTGTGAGTCATTTGGCTCAGCTTGTACCTCTTGAAGTAACTTCATGACAGGGACTCCTAAATAAGTGGGGAAAACTGCCTCTATACCATAGACCAGCTGGTATGGTGACATACCAATCGACCTTTTGGTGGTCAGTCTGTCAGCCCATAATGCAAACACCAACTTGTTGTGCCATGATTTCTTGTTTTCCTGCAATGTTTTCTTGATGATATTTACCAAGGTTTTGTTTGAAGATTTCGCTAACCCATTCCCCTGAGGGTAGTAGGCTATGGAATGCCCCAAACCAATATGATAGTGGTTGCAGAAATATATGAGTTTCTTCGACCGAAAGGCAACTGCATTATCAGTTATAATCTTTCTAGGGCATCCAAAACGAGACAAAATATTATTTTCAAGGAATTTGATAATAACAGAGTCAGTGGCTTGCATGCTTGGTACTGCCTCAATCCATTTGGTAAAATAATCGGTGGCAGTAAGAATCCACCTGTGTTGGCCTGAAGAAGAGGGGTGTATTTCTCCAATGAAGTCGAGTCCCCATTGCTAGAAAGGGGCTTCAACTGAGATCGGTTTCAGAGGTAGAGGAAGGAGTTTCCTTTTCCCTTCAAACAGTTGACATTGATGACATGTGGTTACCTTTTGATGTACATCGACAAACAGGGTGGGCCAATATAATCCAGCTCTGAGTATTTTGTTGGCTGTGATATTCCAGTTCAAATGGCCACCACATTCTCCTGCATGAAACTCTTGCAACACTTTATCAGCTTCATCTTTCAGTAAACAATTTAACAGAATGCCTGTAGGGTCTTTCCAATACAAATTTCCTTCTAGAATACAGAATTTTAAGGCTTTCAACTTTAAAAATCTAGCTTTAGTCTTAGTCAAACCAGGGGGAGCTTGTAGATTTTTCAAAACAAAAATAAGGTCTACGTACCATGGAGAGTTGAGAAATACCTCTCTCATGCTTGGAGTCGCCATCTTGCCTTGTTCATCTGCCACATCTAGGAAATTAATGTAAGAGCATGGAAGTTAGATTCAACCATTAATTTTGCAAGGCCTTGACCTTTGATTAGTTTCGTGGGCTTAATCTCTATATCATATTCTAGAATGACAACAATCCATTTTCCCCTTCTTCCATTCGGATTGTCCTGTGTCAATATTTCCTTTACTACCGCATTGGGAACATAAGTTATGGTGTGGGAATGGAGAATGTAGACCCTAAAGTCTTTTATGGATTTTACCAAAGCAAAATCTTGTTTCTCCATTATCTTGTAATTCAGAGCAACGTCCCTTAATGCTTTTCTAAAGAATTCTATGGGATGTTCATACCCTTTGTTGTTCTTTTGCAGTAACACCACTACTATAGTATGTTTGGAAGCGAAAGAAAAGTGATATAAATATTTAGTAAAATCGTGACTGATCAAAACTGGGGCTTCTGTGAGTGCTTGTTTGACTTGTTCGAAAGACTGTCTGGACTCGGAGTCCCATTTTATTTTTACGTCTTTTTTAAGCATGTTTGTAATGTTCCTGAGGAGTTCTTCCAGATTGGGAATGAATCTTTGTAGAAAGTTAATTCTTTAGATAAAAGACTGTAGTTCTTTGAGGTTCCTGAGGTGTTATAATTTTTGTATGGCCTCGATTCTGCTGGGGTCTATTTTGATTCCATATTTGGAGATGATGTGTCCTAGCAGTTTGCCTTATTCTAACCTGAAAAGGCTCTTCTTAGGATTTAAAGAAATACCAAACCTTCTACATTTCTCGAAAACTCGTCTGAGGTGCCACAGGTGTTCATCATCAAAATGGGAAAACACAGTCACATCATCTAAATAGATGACAATAAACTTACTCGATTCTTCCACGAAGGCAATATCCATCGCCCTCTGGAAAGTGGCTCCCGCGTTCATCAGACCAAAAGGCATTTTCACATACATAAAAGTGCCCCATGGTGTGGTGAAAGCGGTTTTGTCTTGGTCATCTGGGTGAACTAGGATTTGATTGTAACCTGAGAAACCGTCCAGCAGAGAAATTCGACTGGACCCGACCACCCTTTGCAGGATATGGTCCATTTTCGGCAAGGGGTAATTATCCTTCAGGGAGACTTTATTCAGGTTTCGAAAATCTATGCAGAGTCTAATTTCCCTGGTTTTCTTACGTGTAGGGACCAAGTTAGAGACCCATTTGGAAAAGAGCAGCGGAACTATGATTTTGGCATCATAAATTTTTCTTATTTCCTTTTCAATTAGAGGGAGAAACTTGGGATTTATCCTCCTAAGTTTCTGCCTAAATGGTTTTTGGTCTTCGTTTATTGGAATCCTGTGTTGTATGATGCTAGTATCATAAGCTTTCAAATTTTCATAGCCCCAGGCAAAGACATCCGAATATTCTTTGAACAACTCAATGTATTCGAGTTTTTTCTCTGGGGGTAATGATTTAGATAGTTTGACTATTCTGGGTTTCTCTTCAGTCCCTATATTACAGTCTTCTACCTCTTGTCCATGTGATTCAATTTTGGGTTTTTTGGCTACGTCGTTACAGTCAAACAAGTCCTCTAAAGGAACAAGGCCTCTGGGCAAAACATTTCTTTTCAGCTGTAAAACTTCAGTGTCCATTTCGTCATCGCCTAATTCTCCTGAATCTACGACATTTACACTATCAATTTCAAAATCAGAATTATTTACATTTTCATCTTCGTTCTTTAAATCTATATTTGTACATTCAAAATCATTTTTATACTGCAAAAATTCTTCGATTTGATCATCATTACCAAACACTTGCCAGTACTTGATATTGTTGGGAACTGTCGTTCTACATTTCACCTCAACAATATATGGACGAGTTGGGCGGAAAGGAATCTTACATGTGGTTGCTGACGTAGCCAATCTGTCTGCCAGAATATTCTGTCCGCTCGGCATTACCTGCAAGTCAACTTCAGTAAAACATCTCAAGGCATCAAGAACAACATTCCTATAATCTCTAAGACGTGGGTGTTTTGCAACATACTCACCTTTAAATTGCTTGATTATCAACTCAGAATCACCTCTTACCATAATCTGTTTAGCACCAACTTTTTTCAAAATCTTCAGACCGAGCATTAGGGCTTCATACTCAGCAATATTGTTAGTGCATTGGAAATTTAATTTGTAAGAATGGTTTTATGAATACATGTTTCTGTGATTATGCAACCAGACTCCTGCTCCATCTCCTTCTTTGCTCACAGCTCCATCAAAGTCCATGCTCCAAAAATCAGCAGGTAACTCTTTAGTTATCATGTTCTTCATCTTTGCTACCTCAATGATTTCTTGGCCTTTATCTTGGCTAGATGTATCTTCCACCAGCTGAGTATCTCTCTCTCCCATGTCACCATCGTTGTACAAGATAAAAGAATCCATATCTGAATGTGCAGAGTAAAGGGGATAGTTGTGCGGTTTCTCTTGGCTATTGACCATGTACTTCATCAATGTTTCTCTGTATAGCCTTCTTTGTTGCCCGAAAACTAGGATAGTGGCATAAGACATATCCAGCTGCAGGGTTCCTTTCATCTTAGCCCCCCAAGATCGGGATAGAAACATTCCATACTTCGGTGGGATATATGCAACTACCACATCCATTACCATGCTTTTCGCAGGAATCTGAACCAAGGTGATGCATAGGTCCTTGATCAAACCAATACATCTAAATTTATTTGATTTGAATGAGTGTAAATCTTTGTAAGGTCTGGTGACCTCCAATCCCAGTTTCTCCATTACTGCTTTAGGCATCAGATTGTGGGAAGCACCTGAATCCAACATGGCATTATGCAATATCAAATCATGTATGTTTAGACTGATGTAAAAAGGAGAGACCTCACCAGTATCATCTCGACCATCTACTTCAGGTCCAAAAAGAAGCTCGGGTTGATCATCAGTAAGGTTCACAGTGTTTGAATGATTTGTTGATCCAATGGTTAAGGCCTTCGTGCCTATGCCAGGTTCAATGGCCAATGCTTTAATCACCTGTGAATGATAACCATCTTTGTTCATCAACTTTGTAAGTGCGATGGGAATTTTTATTTTGGCCAATTCCCCCTCAAGGCTGAAAGGTGTAGGGGTTCTGCCTTGGCTAATCAATTTTGGTTTTTCCACCATATTCTTCTGCTCAGAAGTACTCAGTGGATTAATAGGTGAAACTTCGGGCTGTGATGGCCTTTTCAGAATGGTAAGGTTTTTCTTCACGGGAGTGTCGACATTACTCTTTTCAGGAATCTTCTCAGCAGTAGTCTTCTCAGGAGTCTTCTCGACAGATGGCTCAGAGGTCTTCTTGGTCTCGACTACCTTCTGTGTTTCAGTCATCTTTTTTGGGAAATTTCCTTCTGTCTTTTTAATCCACAAATTGTACTGCCGGTGCACCTCCAAAATGGCATTTTTGAATGCCTGTTTTTCTGCATCTTCAGCTTCTTCACTTGATTTTGTTTGGTTGAGAAGAAAAATTTCTTGCTCTTCTTGGGTAAGCAAAATCGCTTTGTTGTCGTGAATGCCCATGAGGTTGATGTGAGTGTCCTCCAATTCCTCAATCACTTCCTCCCCTTCATCAACATAGTTTTCTTGCAGGGGAGGTCTAATCTGCTGATCTGGACCCCTCTTCTCTCTTTGATCCATAGGATCTCTCTGTCTGATTTGAGGAGGGTTTCTCCTGAAGTTGGGATTCCGAACCTGAGGAGCAGGTGTGTTGTCTCTTGGAGGAATTCTGTCTGACACAGTAAATCTTTCCATCATTATTTCCACTGCTCTGGTCAAAGAATCCAATTTGGAATCTGTGGTTGACGTGGAAGGTTCTTCTTTAATTGTGACTCTCCTTTCTGACCTCTGATGTGCCCTTTTTGCCAATAGATTGGCCTCCACACTTATAGCACTTTTCTGCATGTCTTCCAAGGTGGTAGAATTTATTTCTCTTAGTTGGTATGACATATCGGCATCAAAACTAGCAGGGAATTTTATCAGCGCCAGGACCTGTGGAGGTTTGATTTCGGTTGGAATTGTATTGTACAAGTTATTGAAACAGGTGCAATAATCTTGTACTGTCTCACCTTGATTTCTTCTTATATTCTCGTATTCTGACAATATTTGGAGAGGGTTTTTCTTTACCTCCCATCTGTCAAGAAAACGCCTTTGGAATGCGACAAGGTTAGGGACTGAGGTAGCAGGTAAAGCTTTGTACCACTTCTTGACGTCACCTGTCAAACTTTGGGCAAACAATCGCATTTGAACGTCAGCCTCATCAACTTCTTGCAGGTCAAAATAATCATTAATTTTGTCAACATGTTGTTGGGCGTTTAAAGGTCCTGTTGCATTGAACTGTGGAAGTCTTGTCTGATAGTCTTGGGGCATGGCATATAGTAGCACAGCCAACACCAAAGGGGCATATCGAGCTTCCATGATGGGAGGAGGAGGTGGGATGACAACCTGGATGGTCGGCGAGGTATCGACTGAAGACGAGGATGAGGAGGAACTGGATAGTACTGAGGGAGTGATTTGCGGTTTAGTCGTGGGAGACAGAACTTCGAGGGTTCGGGGTTGCAACACAGTTGGTTCAAAGATGATTCCATTCATAAAACTGTCGAACCGTGTTCTAACCAGGCTTCGCTGTGGAAAGGTATCGAGGTCAAGGTTTTGAGAGGCAATCAACTTCCCTGAAGAGGAAAGAGACTTATGAAGGGGAATATGACTCACTGAACCTGCAGCTAAGGTCTTTCACCTGAGCAACTGTTCGGGGTTATCTATCACTATCGCGGGTTCTGGGTCTAGATGAGATCGAGTATGAACTTTCTTGGGAGCCATAACACTTTTTGTTTATATATATATATATATATATATTAGTTTTGTGAGTCTGAGAATAATATGTACAAAGTTTGATCAACCTTTAAACATTACTTTCTTCTCAAATTTGAACATTCTTTTTAGGGGAAAGAAAACGTGAAATTATCAATTTTTAGTTATGTTCCCCAGTGGAGTCGCCATTATGTTAGCACTTGGTAAATTTCCTAGAGGTTGAAATAGAAGAAATCTATAAAGGTAACTTTATCCAACCACTTTTAAAGCTGGGATCTAGCCCTTCCAGCTTTAGAGAGGGATCTCTCTATATGATTTAGCTATGTTTTCAATTTACATATTAGGCTAGGTAAAGATATAGGTAGGTTTTGTTGTCAAAGTGTTTTTTGAATTGGTTGAGACAGTCTACACATCCACTGGGCTATGGGGTCTGTGTTTAATAAAAATGAAATACAAACCAGAAATGCAAAGGAAGATTTCTACAGGGCGAGATAATAAACTCACTGGATCTTTTAGTAGCTTAAATGATAAGCAGAAGAAAATATGAGAAAGATAAATTCAAATAAGAAGCAGTTAAAAATTTCTTAATTGAAAACACCAGAAGATAAACACTAAAATCTTTCGAGTCAGAAACAGGGTATCCAAGATAAATCCTGCAACATTCATTACTCTTAAAGATTAGTTTCAGAAAACAATATGATCACAAAGCAAGAATAACTTTCAACTTAGAGAATAACATCACCAGTGAATACATGCAAGAATCCTGTAAAGTGCCTCCTTTTTATTAATGGAAGATCTCTTCAAAAATGTTACAGTCTGATAGCGTCAGGGTGTGAAGATCAACAACCCTCAATACTTCCAAAGGTGAAGTATTTATAACTCAAATTACAAACGTTCTTGTCATAATTGATCAGGACGTGCTAATTCTATTTTCAGCCTAACTAATTTAACAAATCTCCTAAATTTCCAAACTGCTTGATGACTTGGTGAAACTACACGCTGAATTTCTGGGTAGACCGTTGATGAAGCCTTTGCACAACCTCATCTGACTGGACAGGTGACTGGACCTAGAAATCTCATTTTCTAATCGAGAAGATCGCAGAGTTCCTCCCATCGGATATGACTAGGCACAGTGACTTTGAGCAGTCTTCGATACACTTTGTCCATTTCTGTATACTTGGCGAATGTAGGCTTAGTGAGGAATATGTATCGAATCTCGTGTTGGATACTAATGTCTAATTGAAGGGAATCCATGAATGCTTTTCGGTGATGCTCCCTTGTATTCCTGCAAACTTTGAACTGTCCTTAGACACCTCATCCAATCTCTTCTTGTAATCCGGAAGTGTCATCAGTTTATCATTAATAACCTTTAGACCAGGTAGACCTTTCTTTTGGAGAGCCTCAATCTTATTGAAGAACCTTTGTACCCCCTATTCCATGATCTGAACCTTTTCTTCCAGTTGAAGCATTAATCCTCTCTTGGTCAAAACTCTTTTGACCTCAAGGATGGTCTCTATTCTGTCCTCGATCTTCAACTCTTCTAGCTCTTATCTAGTCTTAGAATTGAGGAAATTGATGATATCATTCGCCTGTGTTGGAATCTCCCCCAATTCTACTCTGATCTTCTCAATAGCCTGTTTTCTCCTCTGGACCAACTCATTCTGCTCAAACATGATTTGGATCATGGGCCATATCTCATTTATGGACTTTGTGATGTTTGTCCATACATTTTCTTTGACCTTAGCCAAAGTCTTCCCTGTCACTGTTTTCTTTTGGAGCTGCTGTAACTCCTGCTTGAGCTATTATGTTACCTGCTTTTCCTTGGAGAGACCGGTCTGGAAGGAATCTTTGAGTTCCTGGAGGTTCTCAACTTCCTTTTTAAGCCTACTAATCTTTGTCTCCTGCAGGTTCATCTTTTCCATGGATTTGGCAAGGTCGGTTGTCCCCTCTTGTGATGTCAATGGAGTTGTGGATGGGACTGTTGTCACTGCTGCTATGCTTGCTCCTGAAATCAAAATGACACTCAATGGAATGACTTCCATTGGCTTCATCTGCTCCTTCTCTTTTAATAATCTCTCCATATTAGCTTCCATTTCTTTGAGCTGTGCATTCTGCTCCATGAGCAACTTGAGCATTTCATCCTTCTCGCCCTCTTTCTCTTCTATCTCCTTCGCCTGTGAGTCCTCTGTGGGAAGGAGCTTCAGTTGTTTCCTCAAGGAAGCGATGTCTTCATTCTTCTTCTTTATAATCTCCTCTCGATATTTGACATTCGAAGGATCATAGCCGATCTTGAGGACCAGCTCCTCCAAATTTTTGATTGTATTGTCCTTCACAAAGGACGATATCTTCTCCAGCTTGAGTTGCGTTTGAGCGTTGTTCAATGATACCTGTAATTTTGCTGCAGAAGCAGAAGCATGCGCCAATGTATGGAACACCATCTCCCCTGTCTATTTCTACAAATCCATCTGATCTGCTAGGTGCACGTCCTTCATCTGGAATTCGAAGGTGGCCCTCTTGTAGTCTGTGATCACCTTGGGGTCTGGTACCTACGCCTGGAGGAAGGCCATGTGCATCCTGCCTTTTTCTGTGTCAAATGAAGACAACAGCCTATGCTACGCAGTCGACGTCTTCTTTCGAAAATGAGTGTAAGTACTGCTGGTAAGGGTCTGATTCTTTTTCTTAATCAGCTTGTACTTCTTGAAAATGCTCAAGTTGGGCCCAGTCTTGCCTGGCTGAGAGTCTAGTGGGGAGTCTAAGGATTTCCTTGGAGCTGCTGGGGTGATGTCCTTATGTAGGCTTGAGCCGAAAGGTGGGATGACAGACTTGACCACTATGGTAGGCGAGGCTTCTTTCTCCCCCGTAGGGCCAGGAACTGAAATTGTCTTGGGCCTCTTCGTGTGCAACTGGAACTCTTCGGACGACACCTCCATGACAGGCAGAGATAATTCTTGTCGAGGAATTTTTTCCTTAGGGACCTGTGGCATGGTTGTTAGTAGCATAGTGGTCGGGGGAACCTGTTGTTCCACTTCGACCAAGGTGTCAGGCACCCACACAGTCTGATATGCGAATTTCTCAATTTTGGGCTTAGCTTCATGAACGTACGGGATGTTTTTGTTCTTCACCCACATTTCTGAGATAATTCCACAAGGATCATAATGCCATGGGAATATTAATAAAAAAATCATCTCTCTCAGCATTCGTTCCGCTTCTTCTCCTGTGCCACGACTGTTGCAGATGCAGGAGCCAATCTGCCCCTTGATTCTAAGTTGCTGCTTTTTCTTCAAGGATACAAAATGGATGTCATCTGAATTCATGATCCGTATTATATACTCTAACGCAAAGATTCTTATCGGAACATACTTTGGCAGCTTGTAGGGCGCCAACTCGCACCCAAATACTCTGATCTCGGTGTGGTTTTGATACAGGTACCAATCCCCGATCTTTGTGTTGTCCGAGAGATGCAAGATTCTCTGGACTTCGTCGTTTATTCGAGGCTCGGGCCTGCCGCTCAACATGATTACCATAGGGTGGTAGAACAGATCGATGAATGCCTTGAAACTATATTCTGTGGAGTTACTCTTCAACAAAGAGGTCCATGCTATGACTGGCTGAGGCCTTCCATCTGCGTCCATTTTTTGCATGGAAAAACTAAATTTATCGGCTTGATAGAAAACAAACATGTAGGCCAGTATAGACGAGTATCTGAACATGCCTTCCGTGCCAAAATTCACAAACTGTTCATGAATATTGTCTTCCAAGAAGGTGCTAAAATCGAACTGGGTGGTGAGCTTTTCATCAGTGGAGAAAATGGATAGAAAACCCAGAATGGGCTCATCTACCCACTGGTCGGAATAGTACCCTAGCAAATCACAAATGGAAGAAATGACCTGGTTACCCTTAGTGGAGAACATGGAAGACGGGTAAGGGGGATTTGTGGAAGGGAATTGAGCAGAGGTGGGAAGGAAAAGCTTGAATATTTGACCTCTTTGGGGAAAATTCATCTTCTGATACAACTCTGTAAGGATTTCCAGGTTGAAAGGAGACGCAGAGTCGGCACGGGGGATTTGCATCATTTGTTCTATGTCTTTGGGCATGATGAGGAATAGGGTGTCTCCGGATGAGGAGATGATGACCCTCTGTTCAGGAATATAGTGAGCTTGGAATTTAAGGGCGAACTCGGGAAAATGGTGGATCTGGGGAAAAAGGTAAAGGGGTAAATTGGACTCCCAGAGTCCAATTTCATCGCTCTGGTCCAGGAAAACCTCCCTGATCCATTAATGGAGGTCTGAGAAATTGAAATCGAATATGGTATCTGTGATCAATCGGTCTTTTTCGACCAGTGGGATCTTGTCCAAGTCGACAGGAGGCGGGAGAAAAGGATTTTCCTCTCCTTCTTCTTGTCTGGGCTTTGGCGCCATTTTTGCAACAGTACCTGCAATAAACACAAAGTTAGTGGGGTCGACTGACTGTGGATGAAGGCGACGAGATGTAACAGAGGAGCAATCAATGAGTTTCTCTGGTGCGACGAGTGAACAACGAAAGTATGGGAAAATGGTAACTTTATTTAAAAATGGGGTCAGTTGGGCGTGGGAGATAGGTCAGTTGGATAACGGATAGGTTATCCAGTAATAAATGGACAACGGGCCACTTGGGGGTGAGATGGCAGGTGACGGTGGCTGAAAAATATGAAAGGGTGATGTGGAAGCTAGGGATTGGAGGTAAAAGTCGCAATAAGGGGTTGGTCATGAGTGAAAAGGGGTAAGGGACTGACAACAGTTATGGGATGGGACATAACTTGGGAACAAGTGGAACCAGTGGAAAATGACGTCCATAAGTGATGGGGGGCTGTCAGATAGTAGATGGTGACGACACTTTGGGACCAATAGATTTATGCCAC
>JZKD02S1768946.1:1437212-1454917 GCA_000966675.3 Picea glauca | reverse complement strand
CAAGGCGTTCCAAAATCCATTGTGAGCCATTGATCTTCCCCCCTGCTTCTGAGCCATAGATCCAAGCGCACTCTTTATCACTCATTATGGACCCCCCCCTCCATTAAAGGCAGAACAGATCGGGGGGTCTGAAATCCAATCTGGGCCGTTGATTTAAGTGCTCATCCCTGGGTCATCCAGATGTGCGCAAATCTTATTACCGATTCTGGACCCCCCCCCCTCGGCTAAAAGTAGAATGGTCGAGGGGGTCCAGAATGCTCTGTGCACCGTAGATCTGGGCGCCGTGATCAGGACCGTCGAAATGTGCAGGGAGCATAAAATGGGGAGCGAAGAACACATGCGCTGGGAAAACTTAGGATGAAATCATTTTTATGGTTTATTCCCCACATTTTCGAATAAACACCACCAAGGGACTTCAACCAAACTATCTTTTAAGCATTTGAGACATGGTGCAACACTTACATCAAGTTGGATTTATTGGAACGAAGCAACAGTGCCACTAACCTATGTTCTAACCTAGTTTCCTATGACAATTAACCCAGATTAAACTGTTGGGTTAAGAAATTACTCTACCCTAGGGCTATCTGACCAGGATTAGACAGTCTGGCCAGATTTATTCACTAATCTAACCTAGAAACTTTGGCTAAGATTAAACTGTTTAGCCAAATTCATTCACTACCCTATCAACATCAAATTTAAAAAGAACTTGGCCATACTTGAAAGGTATGGACCAAGTTATTGTTATTGCATGGGGCTTTTATTGCAATTCTTTTATGCCCTCTTTTCTTTCTTTTTCTTTTTTCTTTTCTTTTTTCTTTTTCTTTTCTTTTTTCTTTTCTATTTCTTTTCTTTTTCTTTTTCTTTTTTCTTTTCTTTTTTCTTTTTCTTTTTTCTTTTCAAATTATTTGCAAAATGAAAAATCATTTGTCAACAAAAACACTAGAGACAGATAATATCTCAGTCACCAGTTGATTCCCATAACTTATGGGGTGATAACAAAATTGATGAAATATGAAACTACACTGAATGAATTATGTGAAATTATGGATCATTACGCATAAGAAATGGAAATCCCTATCGCATAAAGGGTAGTGAATCAAGGACTATGCAAAAATAGGACTAATAGAGAGTTCATAATAAGTGTGGAGATTGGGGAATATGATGTGGAAAATGGCATTTTAGACTTCGGTTCCCATGTAAATGTGTTACCAAAGAAATCATGGTAAATGATGGGGAAAACCAAGTTAATATGGTCTCCCATCTAGTTAAGATTGGAAAACCAACACAAGATAATGCCAATTGGCTGATTGATAGGGATACTTGTGAATATATATGGGGTGAAAATTATAGTAAACTTTGAAGTCATCGAAATTGTGGATGATGGTCAGACATATCCAACAATAATAGGGTTAGAATGGGACTTTGACAATCATGAAATTATTAATATGAGGAGGAGGAAAATGATATTTGAGGCAAGATACTTAAAAGTTACCATGCCATTGGTCCGACAGAAGGAACGAGGTATAAAGAGCCAACATGAGGGAACGAAATTGACAAATTCTACAATATTATTTCGCAAATGGATGACTATGTTAACCCCAATACATATGGTGCCCTAAGTTTGAGAAGAATTAGCTCATGTGTATAAGACTTAGAGGAAGTTATAGAACATTGGCAGCAGAGGATGCATGAATTATCCACCAGACAGTGTGACCGCATTACTTTATCAGTGTGATGGATTGGAATGGAACTATGTGACCCTCCAAAGTATGATGGTTTGACTGAAAAAGAATATTTCATACATGAATTTGAGTTGCAGATGCCCAAACAAAAAGACTATTGGAATTAGATGTTTTCTTGAAGGCCACTCCATCCAGATGGTGGGTTGCACACAAAGAAGGAATAAAAGACTGGCAGCAGTGCAGAATATTGATGGAAATTAGATTCAGTACCGAGGTGGAGTATATTGCGCATAAGTATACAAAGGTAGGTAATCCAACATATCATGTTGAGAAGTAAAGAAACATATGGATACATTGGATACAATTCCTAAGAACTGGTACCTAGAAGTAGAAATGAGTAGAGAAATAGCGAACTGGGACCAACTAATTCAAAGGTTTAATCTAACATTTAAATTTGAGCATGAATCTCCATTACTAGATGTATCTTTGCAAGCCATTAGAACCAATATATTTTTAGAAGAAGGGCCAATGGAGGTAGTACCTATGTAGTTCCCACAAATCTTCTATGACTATTCATGAATTATTGGAATGCTATAATGTTGCTAAATAAGAAAAGGACAAGGACGATCCAAGGAATATACAAGTACTTGAAATTGAAGAGGAACATGGAGTAGAAGGACTGGAGCTTGAATCTTTTGTGTATGAAAAACCAATAAAGACATAGAAGGTAAATATTGCGACAAAAGAAAATCCAAACTTTGTGCATATAGGCGATTACTAGAATGATGAAACTATGGAAAATATTGCAAATTTATTGTCTGAGTATCATGATCCATTCCCAAATGCATTCTCAAAAATGAAAGGGATAGCTAGGGAGTTAGCATAAATGAATATCCCTCTGCAACTAGGTGCTAAGCTAGTAAGATAATGACCTTACATATTGAATCTTAAATATAGAGAGAAGGTAAATCCAAAGATAGATCGAATGTTAGAAGATAGAATCATTGAACCATTGGTGGAATCAGAATGGATAAGTCCAATGGTAGAGAAAGATAAAAAAAAAATGGGGAATCAATATTTTTGTAGACCTAAGGAAGCTAAATGATTCATGTGTTCATGATCAACTTCCAAGACTGTTTACATATGAAGTGATAGAGAATGTAGGAGGGCACGAGGCTTATTCTTTCACAGATTGATTTTTAGGATATCACCATATTAAGATTTCACAGGAAGACATACATAATACTACCTTTGTGATAGAGTGGGGAAGCTATCAATACAAAGTAATTCTTTTTCGGCTGAAGAATGCACTGAAGTTTTTTCAAGAGTAGTTTTCGCATCTTTTAAGGAATTTATTCATAAGTTCCTTGAAGTTTACTTAGATAATTGGACTATGTTTTTCCTACTAAAATATCACATAGAAGTACTTAGGTTAAGGTTGGATAGGTGTAGACAATGTCATATTTCACTGAATTTGAAGAAATTTTTATTATCAACTCCTTTTGGAAGTTTTCTGGGCCATGTGGTATGTAAGCAAGGATTATTAGTGGATCCTTCCAAGGTTGAAGTGATTTTGGACTTACAACCACCCACTTCAGTCTGAAAATTGAGAGAAAGCCTGGGTCATACAGGATACTACATGAATTTCATTAAGGGTTATTCACAAATTACAATACCCATGGAAAATTTGTTGAAGAAAGAAGCTAAGTTACAGTGGAATGAGGACGGTTAGAAAGGTTTGGATACATTGAAGCATAAATGAGTGATTGCGCCAATTTTGATATTTCCATATTGGGGAAAGGAATTTCATGTTCATGTGGATTTGTCATCCATAGATTTAGTTTCAATATTATCTCATCCAGTAGAAGGATACATAGACCATCCAATTGCATTTTCAAGTAGGAAGCTATCAACAACATAATGTAATTACACTACCACAAAACGAGAAGACGAAGGGAATCTATATGACAACTTGACATATGCAAAATTATTTATAGTTAAAATGGTGGATTACTACTTTGCAAACATTGTGCAGTTTTTAAGTACATGAATCGCCCTACCAGACTTCACAGTTGCATAGAAGAAACATTTAGTGGTTAAATCAACGTACTACCAGATAATTGCAGGGAATATATATAAGTTAGGTGTATATGGAATATCAATACCTAATTGCATGGAACTTATAAAAGGTGGTGTCTATGAAATGATAATGATACTCTCAGAAGCGCACAAAGGAATTTTAAAAGTACACTAAACAGGTAAAATGATCACACAAAATGTTTTATGTGCAAGGCACTAGTGGCCCACACTTCACAAGGATGCTAAAGAATAATTTCAGGAATGTGATGCTTGTCAAAGGGTGGGAAATCCATCCATAAGGAATGAGATGCATTTTCACCCACATGTTCCGCTGTAGGAATTTGATAAATGGGAAATAGAATTTGTTGGATTGATCAACCCACTAGTGATGATGATTAGGATCTAAATATATAATCATTGCGACAAAGTATTTGACCAGATGAGAAGAAGCAACACTAGTCATAGACTGCACCATAGATACTACTGTATGGTTTCTATTTGAGAATATAGTTAGCTGATTTGGATGCTCGCATAGTTTAGTGAGAGAACAAGGGACAAAATTCCTAAATAAGATGATTACAACATTGAATGAAGAATTTAAAATTCATCATCAGAAGAGTATTCCATATCACCCTCGGGTCAATGGGACAGTAGCATCTTTTAATAAAATTTTGGAGAATGCTCTGACAAAGATATGCAACGTAGGAAGGGATGATTGGGGCTTGATGATCCCTGCAGTATTATGGGAATATAGGAATATAGGTAAAAATTTGATTGGATAGACACCTTTTAGGTTGGTCTATGGGAAAGAAGCAATAATACCAATGGATTTTATTGTGCCTAGTCTTTGCATTGCAGTGATTACTGATATTTCAGACTTTGACGTAGTAGAGGAGATATTTTCACAGTTGTTATAGATTAAGGAGTATTGATTTGTCTTATAGTTCCATCAACAAGTTCAGAAGGAAAGAGAAAAGGGATGGCATGATAGACATATTAAACAAACAAAAAATTCAAGTGTGGGACTTAGTATTACTATACGACAACAAGTTTATGCAACATCCAAGAAATTTTTGAATTCATTGGTTAGGACCATACATAATTAAGTATGTGATAGAGGAAAGTTCTATGCGGTTGGAAAAATTGAATGGTGAATGGTAATCGGTTGAAAATTTATAGGGACGACTAACCTCCTGTGCACTAGGTTTAATTGCGCAAGAATGAATGTACCATAGTAGTGTATTATAGTAGGAAAAAATCAAAAAGAAATAAAAGGTGGAAAAATAAAAAGAATATAAAGTAACAAAGTAAATGCGTGTAAGAAATAGGAAGTTTGAAGTGTTAACCCAAGGTCTAAGGAGAAATACTAACACATGTGTATGTAAGTGTGCAGAAGAAGTGAGTGTCGCATAGATGGATGGAACTACATTGAGCAGGGAGATTACATGCACAATCTAGAAAAAATACACAAAATAGGACCAACAAGATCGTTAAAGGAATTAAAAGGAGGAAAAAATGGTTAAAAAGAATTAATGACAAGGCATAAAGATTATGCATAGTCATAAATGGAAAAATCCACCAGGGATCATGACATACTAGTGGTATGAGGTAAAACTCCAGTGGAAGATTTTGTAACAAAGAAGCATTGAATCACATATTGATTACACAATTTGTGTATTAGACCATTAGTTCAAGCACGGGTGTACAAGGAAAACTGTCGAAGGGTTATAAAATCACACCAGGGGTCAAGAGGCAAAGGGTATTTTCATTCATAAGTGTTGTGAGAATACAGAGAAGACCATAGGAAAAACAAAGATGACACAAAGTAGTTGTAGAGTTGAAAAATGGGAGAATTGGTCATAGAGAGGAATGGCACCACCAAAATTTGGGGCACCAACTACCGTAGCATGAAATCCATCCCGAATGCGACCACCAGTCACACCAGAATTCGAGGAAATGTCAGAAGCTTTGACTTCACCACCGAGGTTTCCTACGGATTACATATCGTCGAGAAAGGACACCACACCATAGGTTAGAATACCCAAGGAATCCAAGTACCCATTGATTAAGGTAGAAATACCACTTGGTGTGATTATTGAAGGGGACCTGATGAGAAAGGTCGTTGCTTTGAATTTTTTGAACCATGACATAATAGATACAAAAAAAATTCTTGAGTTAGCACGAGATAATTATTTAAGGACTAAAATCGTACTAGAGACTAGTGCAATACTGGTCAAGTCGTTGAGCTAGGTGGTTGTGCTAGAAATATTAGGGATATTAAACTTGTTATAAATCCCACTCTTTGGAAGAAGTCAAGAAATAGACACATGCATTAATATGTTATTGAGATGAATCCATGGGGGGAATTTCTGGCTAGATCCACCAGTATCTATCGATACAAAACTGATTGCATAGATAATGAGCTTGCCAAAATCATAGGAGGATCTGACAACAATATTCACAAATAAGTCTAGGGAGAACGCACTATCTGAAAGTATGAAAGAAAATTTCAACATGTTTAGAGGAAAGTGTCATTGTTTCATGGAAATCTGAACAGGAGATCTAGCTAAAGCAAGTACAAACAAAGCTTATCAAGAAAGGAAGAGAGATTCAATATGGAAGAATAAGGAAATATAGTCACACTAATCCAATGAGATGATGATTGATACATAGATCATGATCAATATGATACAATGAATGAATGTAATACACTCATATATAGGGAAAAACATTCCATAATTAAGAAAAGAAATCAAGTGGTTAGCTTTCCTTAGGAATGCATGCATGCATAATAGTGATGGTAAAAATAGAAAGTCTAAAATAGAACTATTCAGTTAAATCCCACTAAACTAGTGTGTCAAAAATAGAAATTTCTCCAACACCCCCCTGAAAATCACTATGGAGTAAAAAATGAGTCTCGACTACTAGGCCATTTTAGGTACTCATGTACAATGCAACTAATGAAAATTGAATAAAAGTGAGGAAAGAGGGAAAACCAAGTGGGAACAAAATCCCCCCTCAAAAGATAATGTATCAAAAGAAGAAAATGGCAGCTGCTAGGAAACTGTGTTCTTCACTGCAAGACGATCCCACAAAGTATGAAACTTTGGCTCACTGAACGTCTTCTTGAAGATGTAGAAATATTTATGGATCTGATGAAGTCCTTTGGCAACCTGTCGGGCCTTGTACGTCTTGATCCTGTGGACCCATCTGCACCTAAAAATATTCCTTTATGGTGGCAGTGGAACCAGATTCCAAGTCTGGTTCTATAGGAGTGAGTCATACTCCTTTTGCATGGCTACTTTCCATAATGTATTTCCCACATCCTTATTGTAGGAATGTGGATCAGTAGATTGAACCATATAACAATGCATGGGCATCATAGGTTCTGAAGTTGAAAGTACATGAGAAGGCTCCTCATGATGAGATTGAGTCCTCCTCGAATCCAATGGATTCCCTACAAGGTTGCCTATTTCCTGAAGTGTGGTTTTTTTCCTTCTTGAGGATCTGCTAAATCTTCGATGCTAGCTTCTTATCTAGCTGTACTACCTTCTTATTTCCATGTACAAAATCTGAGTGTATGGAATCATATTTGATGTCTAAAACTGATGGAAGAACAAGAGTATATGCATGTTGCACTGGAGGTGCATGCAAAGTACTCTCCTTATGTGTAAGTAGAATAGAGGAGTCATCTTCAAAAAACTTAGTGAATTTATACAACCTTGACTTGTGATCCACCTCACCAATTGAAATGATGGAATTGCCATGCATGTCAATTACTAAAACTGAATCTGATGTAAATTCAACCCTTTTACCTGTTTGAGTGATCTAATAAACTGACAGTAGGTTTATAGAAAGATTTGGAACAAATAAGACATTCTCAAAACTTCCATTAGGGAGTTCCACTCTTCCATCTCCTACAACCGCTATTGGAGTATCATCCCCCATGAGAATAGGAGGTCCAGAGCATGAAATCAAAGAAGTAAAAAATTCCTCTTTAGCTGCCATATGATGTGATGCACCAGAATCTATAATCCATGAATCAGATGAGGAATTAATTGCAACTAGAAAATGATGATTACATTTCTTAGTCACATGGTCTTCTTCCTTCTTCTTATTGGATCCTTTAGGAATGGAGTCTCCAAGGTTATTCCTCTGAAGTACCTTTGTCATAAGATTGATCTGCTTCTTCATGCATGTGGATTCTTCATGATACATCTTATTGAAATATGTGCACTATTTTTCCTTATTCTTATTCCCTTTGGACTTTGAAGAACCTTTGGAACCTGAAGAATCCTTGAAGGGTTTGTAATATCCCTCCTTTTTTGACTCTGGATGTAATAACTCCTTTCGTTTCTGCTTCGATTTCTAATTGTATGACCCTTTTCCATCATGCATGGTGAGTGCATGTTCTTTGAGATCTTTCATGAGGCCCATCTATATGTTTTTTTTCTACTCTTGTGTAAGATACTCAATGAACTGAGCCAACATAGGCATTTTCTAATCTGTTCCAAAAAGACACCTGCTAGAATGGAAATTGGAGACATATACAACGTATTCTAGTCCTAGCTTGGCCAAGATTGTTAGAATAAGTTGTTTCTCTTGTGTAGACTTATCAATACCGCATTCACCCAAGCTTAATAGCAATAATTTAAATTTAGTAAAAAAAAATTGTACATTATCAAACTTTTAGGGTCTAAGGTATTCAACTCTACCTCAAGCATATGACCTCGCATCTCATCCTTCTTTCCAAAGAGTCCTTCCAAGGTGGTCCAGATCTCATTTGGAGTCTTGCATGTGGCAACATGAAACCACAAATCAGTGGAGATTAACTCAAGAATTATTCATATGGCCTCATCCTTACGGTTCTCCCATCTCATCTTCTCAATCGCTAATGTAGGTTATGTTTCTTTCGCCATCGTCAAATTATATAGTCCTTTTCTTTTGAGTTGGAATGTTGCCTTGGGCTTCCAATAAAAATAATTGTATAGTGTGAGGATTACCACCAAGTTTGAATGTATAATAGTTTTCATATCCATATCTCCCACTATTTGTAAGAACCCCTAAAAATTTACTCTCAATCTGCAAGTGAAAAATTAAGAAATCATGTCAGAAATGACACTTTAAGTGAAAATTCGTATCAGCTTCAAGAGATGATCTTGTGGCTTACTTTCTGAGCAAACAGTGAGGAATCTCGCCAAATGGTTGAAAACCCACTTCCAAAATGGGTTGATTTACTTCTTTCGGGATCTATTTCCTTAAAAACTTAATATTTTTGGGAGCAATCATTGTAGAAAGGTACAACCACAGATTCATATAAGTTTCAGGAGGCTATATTACAGCTTACGTTCGAGGCAAACAGTGACGAATAGCGCCAAATGGTTGAAAACCCACTTCAAAAATGGGCCGATTTACTTTCCAAGAGGGTCGTTTCCTCAAAAACATAATATTTTGGGAGGAATAATTGTTGAAAGTTACGACCACAGATTTATCTCACTGAAACCCCATTTTTTCTTATTCTTTGTCTTGTCTGGCTTGCTCTAAGAAACATAGCTCTGATACCATGTCAGTGTTTCATGGAAACCTGCACAGGAGATGTAGCTAAAGAAAGTACAATCAAATCTTATCAATAAAGGAAGAGAGATTCAATATGGAAGAATGAGAAATTATATTCACACTACTCCAATGAGCTAATGATTAATACATAGATCATGATCAATATGATACAATGAATGCGTGGAATACACTCATATATAGGGAAAAACATTCCATAATTAAGAAAAGAAATCAAGTAGTTATCTTTCCTTAGGAATGCATGCATGCATAATAGTGATGGTAAAAATAGAAATTCTAAAATAGAACTAGTCAGTTAACTCCCATTGAACTAGTGTGTCGAAAATAGAAATTTCTCCAACAGAAAGAGAGGGTTGGATGTCACCAACATAAGTGATTAAGTTGTTGGGTTTGAAATTTAGGTATTTTCATGAAAATTAGTAAGGAAATTCCAGAAGGATGAGGTGTTGGCCATAGTAATATAAGCTACAGAGAAGTGTGAAAATGGGTCCAGATGAATTGGGCCACATTTTTAGTCAATTAGTTTATGATAGATTGCAGCACTGAAACCCAGGAGAAAGGAATGTAATTTCACTATGTCTGTCTTATCATATTGATATAATTGGTAATTTAACTATGCCTGGCTTATCACTATGTCTATATTATCATAATTGGTCCACATACTTGTAGCAGTTCCACCTCAACATCTAGTATAAAACAAGTAGTACCAACCAAGTCACTCATTACCTCAGCCGACCTCCAATTGTGACACTCACTATGGTTCTAGATTCTTGCAGCCACGAGACCTCCGAATGGCCCAACCTCTATGATACAGACCCTGACTTGACCACCACATACCAAATGTTGGGAACAAACTCATTTATCGCTAATTTCCATCTTCAGGACGAGCTATTGTGACGACTGGGCCATCTCTGCATTCCATCAAGCGAGTGAGAGAAGATGATTTGGGAATCCCACTATAGTCGGGTGGTAGGACTCTTCGGCATCAAAAAGACAGTGGGAATGCTGCAGAAAAATTTCTACTGGTCAAAACTTCAACAAGATGTCCACAAGTATATGAGGTCCTACACAACGTGCGCTATTGCCAAACTGGCCACTAAGAAACAGGGCATGTACAACCCCCTTCCTATTCCTCATAGGCCATGGGAATCCATATCAATGGACTACATGTTGGGCCTTTCGTACACCAAGAGGGGAAATGACTGTGTATTTTTGGTTGTTGATCATTTTTCCAAGATGGCGATCATGGTCACCTGCAAGAAGAGAATCACAATAGAGGCCACTTCCAAGATCTTCTTTGAACGAGTCTGGGTACATTTTGGAATCCCACAAACCATTGTCTTAGATTGGTATAGTTGGTTCCTCAACACCTTCTGATCGAGCCTATGGTCACTGTTGGACACCAAGCTCACCAAGTCCACTGCCTTCCACCCTTAGACAGATGGCCAAATTGAGGTCATCAATCATATGATAGTGCATATCCTGTGCATGTACAATTACAAGCACCCCCACACATGGGATGAGAGTATTCCTTATGTTCAACATAGCTACAATAGATCCCTACACAACTCAACCGAACACAACCCTTTTTAGGTCGAATTGGAATTCCATCCATTGGGTCCCATGGATGTTGCACTACCTCTTGTGGCCACCTCAGCCGATTCATCACCTTCTCCAACTGAAGCTAACAAAGCCTATCATTTCATTGAGAGGATCTATCACATCCGCCAATAGGTTAATGATATTTTACAAAAGTCCAATGCCAAGTACAAGAAACACCATGATCAACATCGGGTGCCACACAAGTTTAAGGTTGGACATAAAGTGTGGTTACATGTGCAGAAAGAATGCCTTACAGGGCCCCATCGAAAGCTTTTGTCACTCCGTTATGGACCTTAAACCATCACCAAGGTAGTGGGTGACAATGCTTTTGAGCTCAATATTCCTCCTTTCCTTGGCCTGCACCTAGTGTTCAATGTGGATCTCCTTCAGTGATACTTCCCACCACTGTTGGACACCTCAGAGATAACAGAACAATTGAAACCAATAGAAATCAAACCTGACTACATGCAACAAGAATCAAGTGAGGATATTGTGGACATACAGGTCAAGGGCACTCGCAAGCAAATGATCCATATTTATTAGGTTCTCAAAGAAGGGCAGCTCCTGCACTAAGGCAAGTGGCTCACCCAGGGCCAAATTCAGCAGAAATTTCCTCATCTGATGGGGGAACTCAACGTAATGGAGACCATTTCTTCCTAAGGAGGGAGGATTGATCCATATGGATTTTGGTGGCCTCCCACCTATTCCAACTGGGTCATTTTGGCAGTTTTCTAGTTTGGCAATGTTTTCCTAGTTTTCGAGTCCCTAACTTTCAGTGTTGTTTTGAGGCCCTTAACAATGTTTTTAGGGCTCGCCACAGTAAGAATGTAGACAAAGTTGGAGTCAAAGTCTGACAGAAACATATGTATTCTTGGGATACACCTTTCAAATGGGTTATTGTGCGCCTAAAACAAAGATCATATGAAAAAGTTATGACCCCGAGAAGTTGATGTACTAGCTTACCCCAACCAGGCCCACATGACTTTTGGTGATTCATATCCTAGGGTTAGGTTTTTGGATGTCTAGGGTTTTGGCATTCCTGTTTATTGTAAAAATTCTTGGAGGGCCTCATTCTAACCATATTCTTGCGAATGAGTGTAGCCGTCACATCTCTTCTTAGAGATAAGCCACCACCATTCTAGCAACCTTGTTTTCCCCTACATTTTACAGTTTCAACATATTTTCTTATTGAATAGAAACCATCTTTACTGTATCTTTTTTATTTCATATCTGTGTCTCTGTGTTAATAATAATAATAATCTATATTCATTTTCATTATGCTAATAAAATCTGGATCAAATAATGTCCAATATGAGGCTACCAATATTGCGTAGTTAGCAACAAAATTTAGAGGCTGTGCATTGGTCTGGTATATGAAGATGCAGCGTACTAAACCTACAGGTCAAGCAATGAAACTGGCATAAATTAGACAATCATTGTTGAAAGATTTCAAGAAGCCTATGTTTAAGTCACAGTACATCATAGAATTGAAGGAAATTAAACATGTGCATATTGAATCAGTTTGGGACTATGGTAAGAGATTTAAAGATGTGATGGGTAGGTTGACATTATATATTCCTAATCAAAAACACTAGGAATGGTTTATTCTAGAACTATTTCCACACATTCACTACCCGTTGGTGCAACAAAAGGTTATGTCGCAGTTTGAAGCCTTGGATATTGCAAGGAATTTGGAAGCATCTCTCGTAGGAGATGGTGGGGGGATGGTGCAAGTCCAGACACAGTTAAATTCCTTGAACATTCAATTAGTATATCTTACAATATGGAAGGAGAAGTGAGAACAAGTATGTTGGACCAATTGTTAGATTGAATGGCACCATAAGGACTAATGCCCAGCCTTTGCATAGTATTTGGAAACTGGAGCACCGAACTCGTTACTAGGAGGGGGATACTGTGAAATATGTAAGAAATGGGGACATCATTTGCATGATTTCCCATTGCTGTAGAAATACTAGAGAATTCCAAGGAACTTATTCTGTAGCTTTTTCAAGTCATCCAGGCATGAAGAGAAGGAATTTTCTGCATTCAATTTGATGAGAGAGAGCACTTCAGATATGTATAGAATTTAGGAGGAAAATACCATGATATGAGGAGGTGGTCCATAATATAATAATCATACAGGCTTTAATCCATGAGTTTGAGGAGGGTTTGGCAGAGGTTGAGGCAGAGGAAGTTTTGGTAGAGGAGGTAGAGGCCCAATAAACTTCTATAATTGTAATCAATTGGGACACTTAGCACTAGATCATGTGACAGAAGAAAGTCCACAATTACTTGCGAAGTGGTAGGAAAGAGGGAATCAGAAGTAGAACCCAAATCAGAATGTACAAAATATATCAGTTGAGAAACGCAATGAAGGACCTAGAATAGCAGTTGTCATGTGTGGGGGAACTAGAATAGGGTTGATTTGATGAATGGAGGGAAGTAGGTTAAGAAATGGGTGAGGAAATCAACATGACCTATGATGAAATTTGACCCTCATATAGAAAAGGAGATGTATCATAGGACAATAAAAGAGATATTGTGACTGGATTGGGTAGCATCAACATCATCTTTGCCTCCTGTGGTCGACATGCACTCTGTCTGAGATCGTACTATACCAAAAAAGTTGCTTGAGAAGGTAAGTTATCTAAGGGAGTTTAAGAGCAGTTGCATAGAAATGATGAAATATGAAACTACACTGAATTAATTATGTGAAATGATGGATTATTGCCCAGAAGAAAGGGAAATTCCTATCGCACATAGGGTATTGAATAAGGTATTGTGCAAAAATAGGACAACCATAGAGTTCATACTAAGTGTGCACATTGGGGAATATGATGTGGAAAAATTCATTTTAGACTTTGGTTCTGATGTAAATGTGTTACCAAAGAAAACATGGTAAATGATGTGAAAAACCAAGATAATTTGGTCTCCCATCTAGTTAAAATTAGAAAACCAACACAAGATAATACCAATTGGCCGATTGATAGGGATACTTGTGAATATATATGGGGTGAAAAGTATAGCAAACTTCGAAGTCATCGAAATTGTGGATGATGGTCAGACATATCCAAAAATAATGGGGTTAGAATGGGCCTTTGACAATCATGAAATTATTAATCTAAGGAGGAGGGAAATGATATTTGAGGTAGGAGACTTAAAAGTTACCACGCCATTGGTCCGACAGAAGGAATGAGGTACAAAGAGCCAACGGGAGGGAACGAAATTGACAACTTGTATAATATTACTATGCAAATGGATTACTATGTTAACCCCACTACATATGGTGCCCTAAGTTGGAGAAGGATTAGCTCATGTGCGTCAGACTTAGAAGAAGTTCTGGAACATTGGTAGCAGAGGATGCATGAAGTATCCACTAGACGGTGTGACCACATTACTTGATCAATGCACTGGATTTGAATGGAGATATGTGACCCGCCAAAGTATGATGGTTTGACTGACACATAATATTTCATACATGAATTTGAGTTGCAGATACCCAAACAAAAAATACTATTGGAATTAGATGTTGTCTTGAAGGACACTCCATCCAAATGGTGGGATGCACACAAAGAAGGAATAAAAGTCTAGAAACAATGTAGAATATGGGTGGAATTTAGATTCATTACTAGGGTGGAGTATATTGCGTAGAAGTATATAGGGGTAGGTGATCCAACATATCATGTTGAGCAGTGAAGAAACATATGGGTACATTAGATACAATTCCTAAGAACTGGTATCTAGAAGTAGAAATGAGTAGAGAAATAGCGAATTGGGACCAACTAATTTAAAGGTTTAAGCTAACATTTACATTTGAACATGAATCTCCATTACTATAGGTAGCGTTGCAAGACATTAGAACCAATATTTTTTTAGAAGGGACGATGGAGGTAGTACCTATGTGTAGTGTGCACAAAGCTTCTATGACTATTAATGAATTATTGGAATGCTATAATGTTGCTAAATAATAAAAAGACAAGGAAGATCCAAGGAATATACAAGTACCTGAAATTGAGGAGGAACGTGGAGTAGAAGGACCAAAGCTTGAATATTTTTTGTATCAAAAACCACTAAAGATGAGGAAGGTAAATATTCAGACAAAAGAAAATCCAAAGTTTGTGCATATAGGAGATTACTGGAATGATGAAAATATGGAAAAGATTGCAAATTTATTGTGTGAGTATCATAATCCATTCCCAATTACATTCTCATAAATGAAAGGGATAGTTGGGGAGTTAGGAGAAATGAATATCCCTTTGCAACTAGGTGCTAAGCCAGTAAGATAATGACCTTATATACTGAATCTGAAATATAGAGAGAAGGTAAAGGAAGAGATAGACCGAATTTTAGAAGCCAGAATCATTGAACCAATGGTGGAATTAGAATGGATAAGTCCAATGGTAGTGTAAGATAAAAAAAAACAAGGAATCAATATTTTTATATACCTAAGGAAGCTAAATGATTCATGTGTGCATGATCAATTTCCAACACCGTTTACAAAATGTAGGAGGGATGGAGTCGTATTCTTTCACAGATGGATTTTTAGGATATCAGGGCAGGATTCCTATTCTTTCAAAGATGGATTTTTAGGATATCACTATATTAATATTGCATAGGAAGAGAGACATAATACTACCTTTGCAACAAAGTGGGGAAGCTAATAGTACAAAGTAATGCCTTTTCAACTGAAGAATGCACCTGAAGTTTTTTCAAGAGTAGTTTTCGCAACTTTTAAGAAATTTATTCATAAGTTCGTTGAAGTTTAATTAGATTATTGGAATGTGTTTATCCTACTAAAATACCACATAGAAGTACTCAGGTTAATCTTGGATAGGTGTATACAATGTCATATTTCGCTAAATTTGAAGAAGCTTATTTTATGCATGCCTTTTGGAATTTTGTTGGGCCATGTGGTATGTAAGCAAGGATTATTAGTGGATCCTTCCAAGGTTGCAGTGATTTTGGCCTTACAACCAACCACTTCAGTATGACAATTGAGAGAAACCCTAGGTCATACAGGATACTACATGAATTTCATTAAGGGTTATTCACAGATTAAAACACCCATGGAGAAATTGTTGAAGAAAGAAGCTAAGTTACAGTGGAATGAGGAAGGTTACAAAGGTTTGGATACATTGAAGCATAAATTAGTGATCACGCCAATTTTGATATTTCCATATTAGGGAAAGGAATTTCATGTTCATGTGGACGTGTCATCCATAGCTTTAGCTGCAATATTATCCGGGCCAGTAAAAGGAGACATATCCCATCCAATTTCATTTGAAAGTAAGAAGTTGTCAAAAAAATAAAGTAATTACACTACCACATAATGAAAAGGATTAGCAATGGTATATGCACTACAAAAGTTTAGACATTATTTGTTGGGTTCTCATTTTAAGATGTACACAGACCATTATGCACTAAGATACATAGTGAAAAATCCATTGTTAGGGGAGAGAATATGCAGATGGTTGTTATTGTTCTAGGAATATGATTTTGATGTTAGTGTGAAACCAGGGAAGATGAATGCAGGACCAGATCACTTATCACACATACTATTAGGAGAAGATGAAGGGAATCTATATGACATCTTGACATATGCAAAATTATTTACAATTAAAATGGTGGATGACTACTTTGCAGACATTGTGCATTTTTTAAGTACATGAATCGCCCTACTAGACTTGACAGTTGAGTAGAAGAAACATTTAGTGGTTAAATCAATGTACTACCAGCTAATTGCAAGGAACTTATACAATTTAGGTGTATATGGAATATCAATACCTAATTGCAGGGAAATTATACAAGGTGTTGTATATGAAAGGCTAATGATACTCTCAGAAGTGCACGAAGGAATTGTTAGAGTACACTACACAGGTAAAACGATCGCACAAAATATTTTATGTGTAGGGCTCTGGTGGCCCACACTTCACAAGGATGCTAAAGAATAATTTCAGGAATGTGATGCTTGTCAAAGGTCGAGAAATCCATCCATAAGGAATGAGATGCATTTGCACCCATGGTTTACGCTACAGGCATTTGATAAATGGGAAATAAAATTTTTTGGATTGATCAACCCACTAGTGAGATGATTAGGAGCTAGGTATATAATCATTGCAACAAAGTATTTGACCAGATGAAAAAAATAAACACTAGTCATAGACTGCACCACAAAGACTGCTACGTGGTTTCTATTTGAGAATCTAGTTACTTGATTTGGATGCTTGCATAGTCTAGTGAGCAATCAGTGGAAAAAATTCCTAAATAATATGATTACAACATTGATCGGGGAATTTCAAATTCATCATCATAGGAGTATGCCATATCACCATCGAGCCAATGGGACAGTAGAAGGTTTTAATAAAATTTTGGAGAATGCTCTGACAAAGATCTGCAACGTAGGAAGGGATGATTGGGACTTGAGGATCCCTGTAGCACTGGGAATATAGGACTATAGGTAAAAATTTGATAGGACAAACACCTTTTAGGTTGGTCTATGGGAAATAAGCAATAATACCAATGGATTTTATTGTGCCTAGCTTGTGCATTGCAGTGATTACTGATATTTTAGAATTTGACGTAGTAGAGGAGATATTTTCATAGTTTCTATAGCTTGAGGAGGAACGATTTGTCTGTTAGAAAAATAGGACCATGGAGCAATAAAATAAAACAAATGAGGAAACAAAACACAGAAGATACACAATACAAGAGAGACACAGATTTACGTGGTTCACCCAGTGTGGGCTACGTCCACCAGAGAAATTGCCA
>JZKD02S1768946.1:1374991-1390788 GCA_000966675.3 Picea glauca | reverse complement strand
CCCACACTGGGTGAACCACGTAAATCTGTGTCTCTCTTGTATTGTGTGTCTTCTGTGTTTTGTTTCTGCATTTGTTTTATTTTATTGCTCCACGGTCCTGTTTTTCTAACAGATGGTACTTGCTTGATATATCCTATGGCACTTGGTGTATGGCATGATTGAGTGATACAATATATGGTTGAGATACATTGTTGGTACATGGTGTTGTCACTCCAAAATTCACCCTAGACTGTAATCAGGTGAGCTTGGTAATATCAAAAGATTTGTAAATGTAAATGAGTTTTTAACAACTTAAATGGACAAGACTTAAAATAATAATGTTCCAACTCAGAAAACAGGGCTAGCATGCACTGACAATCAAGGTCTTGGCTAAATTCAATCAGTAATTGGAAGTGATTATGAATAGAGGGAAGACTTAAATGAGAGGAATGTAGGGGCTTCTATAAACATCATGTCTACAAAAAGCCTAAGGAAGAAACATTCTTAAAACAAGATCTTCTTGAGTTCATAAACTAAGGAAGCTAAATAAACATCATGATAATAAAATGATCAAAAATCCATCATAATATCACCACAACCATTCATGTGAATCATTCAAATCATGAAAATTTAGGATAAGAATCAAATAAGCTTAAACAGGATATGATTTCTATTAACCAAAATGTCTTAAAACCAGTACTTACCCAGTTCACAGTGATTTGATCAAAACATTACAACTGGGAGCCTCATCTCAACCATTCCAACCCTACTCTACTCTTGTACCATGAAATATATATAACCATAGGTCCTTTACATCTCACCAATTCTAACTCCAACCCCTTTCCCAAAATAGAAACAATTACAAACAAAGAATGACACATTTTAACTGATTTCATGTTTTTCGGGAGGCGAAATTCTGAAAAGTAGGCTTGAAAATGATACTTGTAATTCTCAAAATACAATAGTTGTGTAAAATATGAGAATGGTTTTTGTACATAATATCATTATGAATAAAAACCTCTATTGGTTTTGTTAAATTCATCTCCAACTAGCCGCAACAGGTGTCACAAAAACATGTCTCGAACAGGAAAACATGAAAACTGAAAACATAGGGCTCAAAGATTCTTTCAAATCTCCAAATCCATGAAACTTGTGTGAAAAATGAAAGAGGTTAATGTTCCTAGGTATGTTATTGGCAATAAACTCCTTTGGATTTTTAAAATTCATCTTATTTCACCCGGAAATCCTTCTAGAAGTCAACTGGTCAAAAATGTCAGTTCAACAGTATTAAAACAGAGTTTAAGAAGCACGTTTTGTAGCACCATTTATATGTCAAATAAATATCTGAACATAGAATATTTTGAAAACCTTAGAGATGTTTTTGTTATTTGGCATGTGATGAAAAAAAACCTCCTTCCGTTTTCAAAACTTCCTTCCCATTTGTTCGTAATCCAAGTTTCAATTTAATGACTCAAAACTGGTAAAATAACTCTACACAATTCATTTTCTGCCAGAATTTAGGTAGTACTCGCCTGTGTGTCTGCATGTGATTAGGTAGCATAAATCTGTGGGTGATTTTGATGCTTGCAACCTTGTGAAACTGTTGTCAATGCTTATGTCTTTGGCTAGTGTTGTCTTGAGATGTTGATTAATGCTTGAACTTGGAGATTGGGCATAACCCAATATGAATTTAATTTCTCCCCATTATATTCATTTGCCAAAATAAATAATGAAGGAATTATGAAAAGTTGAAGCATAAACCAATATTGTGCTAAAATAGGCTCCATGGGGGAGTCTAACCAAATTTGCACCCTGATCAGGTAAAGGAAGACTTCCATGATAGCCATTCAAGTAATTTCAAAACTGAAATAGTCTTGTCTCTATTGTTGATCAATAGATAATAACATAAACACATCACCAGTGATAGATAATCATTCATAAAACCATACTCACCTGAAAGTGTTGATTAGTAAATGAAATCTGAAGATTTTGGGTGATCTGAAATGTATGAATCCAATAAGACTGCAACTGGATCCTTGAAACCGAAATCAGAAACATATTGATTCACATAAATCAACTACTTATCCATGACCACCTCTTTGTTTGAAAACCGATAACCCTCTAGTTTTCTTGTGATCAGATTTTGATCATCAATATTAACATTTTTTTCTTCAAAATAATGATCAACAAATGATGATAAGACATGGTTTAAATCATACTAATAATGATCAACAAGAAATATGAAATTATCAATATGATCATCAGTTACTTCATGCTCACAAAGGTTTGAAAATTGATCATCAAATTGACATGCATACATGTCCATAGGAAAATCTAAAGATACTGAAGAACCTGATTTCAAATATGACTCATACTCATACTCTTGATGTTATTCCAGATCTGCATCATACTCACTATCTTCTTGCTCAAAATCTGAAATGCACTAAAAACTTGCTTGCTCATATGCATGCAGATTTTCAAAACAAACTTGATCTCAGATCCACCTACTAGCACAGATGTTCTCCTCAACTTCTCTGTCATATTCAAATAAGCATGCTAAGAATGAATATTTTCTTTCTCTCGGGAGAAGGGCAAGCTCGGAATGTTGAGCCCTTACATAGTATACCATGGCAACAGCCTCAGAATATCAGATCTCTGATGGCATGTTATGATAAAGATTATAAAATATTTGGTTGAAGAAAGCCATAGTTTCTTCTTCTCCTCTTCTCAAATCATTAAATTCAATCATGTATTGGTCAAAAGACTTATTCTCTCCCCAATTCTTTAGAAAAATATAGGATAGCTTGATCCACAAACCAATGGAATGAGCCCTCAAACTCCTAAACCATATAGCAACATATCCAAATAAGGAATTGGAGAATAACCTCATGTTAACATCATCATGCACTATCTCAAACTAATCAATAAAGTTCTCAAAGGCTTCCAAATTCCTCTCAGCTATAACATGATCCCCTCCAGGGAACCGGGGAAGATACTCAAGAAAATTAAGAGGATAAGGATGAAGGTAAGGTGGCAGCCTTAAAGGTTTAAAAATCCTATCTCAGATCCTACTTTGAACAGTAGTGGGTTGAGTATGAGATGTAACCAACTAATATCAAGGTTCAATGGTAATATGAGAAGGTGATGATACCTCTGAAGAATTTGAAACAATTTCAATCTCTTCAATGTTACAAGGGCAATCGGGTTTAGGAGGGATCTGAATGCAAAGCTCGTCTTTATAAATAGGTTGAGGTAAGGACATGGGATCAACCTCAACAACACAACCATGTGACAAACTTTCCTCAAGGTTACAAGAATGCTCTAATTCAGGAGGAATTGGAATGAATAACTCATTTTTAGGAACATGTTGTAATGAGGATATAGGATCAACATCAACAACATAAGGCTGTAAGATTTCCTCTTCTAAGGTTGGATATATGAAGGTAGGTTGATGATCATAGGAATAAACAAAACAAAAAACAATCCTCTTGACATGTGAAGGGAAAAGCATGAAAGAGTTGATAAAGAACAACAAAAGTTCATGTAAAAGACTAATGAATGGATACATGGTCATCTTTCTGTCAACAGGATCGTCCCCACTGGAATCTTTGATTTTGGAGTCGCCAGGTAGATGATTACTGTCAACTTTCTGTATCCCTCTCTTGTCTACCATTAAGAGTTGGATCTATGTCATTCTTCCCAGGAAACTCTTCAATATGCTCAAATACATCCTCGAAAACGATTCCATTTATGTTATCACTCCAAAATTCACCCTAGACTGTAATCAGGTGAGCTTTCTAACATCAAAAGATTTGTAAATGTAAATGATTTTTTAACAGGTCAAATGGACAAGATTCAAAATAATAATGTTCCAACTCAGAAAACAGGTCTAGCATGCACTAGCAATCAAGGTCTTGGCTAACTTCAATTAGTAATTGGGAGTGAGTATAAATAGAGGGAATACTTTAATGAGAGGAATGTAGGGGTTGTTGTAAACATCTGGTCTACAGAAAGCCTAAGGAAGAAAGATTCTTAACACAAGATCTTCTTGAGTTCAGAAACTAAGGAAGATAAATAAACATCATGATAATATAACGATCAAACATCCATCATAATATCACCAAAACCATTCATTTGAGTCATTCAAATCATGAACATTTAGCATCGAAGCAAATAAGATGAAAGAGGAGTTGATTTCTATTAACCAAAATGTCTTAAATCCAGTACATAGCCAGTTTACAGTAATTTGATCAAAACATTACAACTAGGAGCCTCAACTCAACCATTACAACCCTAATCTGCTCTTGTACCATGAAATATATATCACCATAGGTCCTTTCCAGCTCACCAATTCGAACTCCAACCCCTTTTGAAAAATAGAAACAGTTACAAACAAAGATTGACACGTTTTAACTGATTTCCTGCTTTTCAGGAGGTGAAATTCTAAAAACTAGGCTTGAAAATGCCACTTGTAATTCTCAAAATACAACAAATGTGTAAAATATGAGAACATTTTTTGTTTTTAAGCTCATTATGAAGAAAAAACTCTCTCGGTTTCGTTAAATTCATCTCCAGCTAGCCGCAACAGGTGTCACAAAAACATGTCTAGAACAGGAAAACACGAAAACTGAAAACATAGGGCTCAAAGATTCTTTCGAATCTCCCAATCCATGAAACATGTGTGAAAATGAAAGAGTTTAATGTTCTTGGGTCTATTATTGACAATAACCTCCTTTTTATTTTTAAAATTCATTTTATTTCACCCGAAAATCCTCCTAGAAGTCAACTGATCAAAAATGCCAATTCAGCAGTCTTAAAACAGAGTTTAAGCAACACGTTCTGTAGCACCATTTCTACGTCAAATAACTCTTTGACCATACAAAATTTTGAAAAACTGAGAGAGGTTTTTGTTATTTGGCATGTGATGAACAAAAAAATCTTCCATTTTTCAAAACTTCCTTCCCGTTTTTTCATAATCCAAGTTTCAAGTTAATGACTCAAAACTGGTAAAATAACTCTGCACAATTTGTTTTCTGCCAGAATTTAGGTAGCGCCCACCTGTGTGTCTGCATGCGATTAGGTAGCATAAATCCATGGGTGATTTTGATTCTTGGAACCTTGTGAGAGTGTTTTCAATGCTTGTGTGTTTGGCTAGTGTTGTCTTGAGATGTCGATTAATGCTTGAACTTGGAGATTGGGCATAACCCAATATGAATTTAATTTCCCCCCATTATATTCATTTGCCAAAATGAATAATGAAGGAATTATGAAAAGATGAGGCATAAACTAATATTGTGCTAACACATGGTATGGTACATGTGTTGATGTACATTGTTGATACATGTTATGGTATAGGATTGGTACTTGGTATGGTGTTGGTGTACATGGTTGATGGTTGAGGCATATGATACAACTTATGGTTTATAGTTGATGAATGGATGGATACAGATTATGGAGGATAGTTGATGAACAATTTGGTACAGGTTATGGTGCATGGTTGATGCATTATTTGGTATAGTTGTGGTGCATGGTTGATGCACAGTTTGGTATAGTTGTGGTGCATGGTTGATTCACGGTTTGGTATAGTTGTGGTACATGGTTGATGCACTTGGTGTGGGACAGGTTGTAGTACACAGTTAATGATTGGTATGGTACATATTGATGGTTTGGTACATGCTTGGTATAGGCATGTGTTGGTGATGTTGGATATATAGTTGAGAGGTGTCCTTGGTATATGATCCATGTGAGAGGATCGGGTTGAGTATCGATGAAAGTGATAGGTTGGATACAATGACATGTTACAGGTTGACGTGACAGTGGAAGTGATAGTGGTAGTGATAGTAGTAGTAATTCTGGTAGTGAAAATTTGGTCTACACTTATATTTTAGGGTGGCAGGATGGGGCAAGGAAAGGGGGTTGCAGCCTCCTTTCGATTGGAGACGAAGAATCATGGAGTTGGAGCTTCCTTCCGGTTGGAGCTTGAGAACCAAGGGGTTGTATCCTCCTTTCGGTTGGATCTAGAGAATCAGGGAGTTGGATCTTCCTTCAGGTTGGAGCCAAATAATCAGGGGGTTGTAGCCTCAATCTGGTTGGAGCTAGAGAATTCAGGGAGTTGTAGCTTCCTTCAGGTTGGAGCCTATAAATAGGGGGTTACCGCCTCCTTCCAATTGTGGCTAGAGAATTTGGAAGTTGGTTCTTCTCTATGAATGAATTCTTGATATATATAAGAAACCATTCTATTATTTTCTCCCATTTGGGTTTCCACGTAAATTCTGGTGTAATGTGTACTTGATGTGATGTTGTTGATGTGATTCTTTTTATGTTTTTATGCTCATAATATATTTATGATATACTAATGATATACTTTTGATTAAGTTGAATATTATATATTTGTGGTTAAAAGTGGTAAACGTGGTCATACTGATTCACCGCCCCCCTCTAAGTATTCCAAAAATTAGCATCAAAGCAAGTTCCTTCAGGAAACAACTTAATCATTGGAAGGAAGATCATGGAGATCGAGAATTGTGCATACACAGATAATGGAATACCATGGTTTGATGGTCAGATTTTTCAAAATTATGAGACGTGGAATATCAAAATGAAAACATTTTTATAGGCACATGGATATGATGTTTGGTAATTAGTTGTTACAGGATATACCGCTACTAAGAAACTGAAGACTGTATCCAAGAAGGAATTGAAAAGAAACAACAAAATAGAAATGGATTTCATCTGGGAAGGATTACTTGATTCGGTAAGAGAAAAGGTTTGAAAATGTTTATCAGTTAAAGAAATTTTGGATAAGTTACATAATCTCTACTTTGAGGAATATCCCATCATAGATCCAGAGAGTGCTAAATAATATATAGGTATAGAACAAGAAAGATGCTTATCATGTCAGACATATTCAGAAGAAGAATATTGTGAAGAAGGTATAATATATCTTGAAGAAAAATTAATCAATTATTTAGACGGATTGATGAAAGAAAGAAAGAAAAACAAGTCTCTTGAAGAAAAATTGGTCAAGAAGAACTCTTAAGAAAGTTCCAAATAATACCAACAGGTCATTGTGGAACTAAAAGAATAGCTAGAAGAAGCCAGAAATATTGAAGAAACATACAAAGGTCATATGAAAGAAAAGAAGTGTTTGGAAGCAGAAAGAAAGGAAGCAAAGAAAAGAGAAAATATTTTGACAGATCATCTTAAGAAAATAATTGAGGACTTAAATCAAGTTGAAGTAGAATTTGGTCAAGAAGAAAGAAGACTTGAAAAGGAAATAATCTCCTTGAAGATCCAACTTGAAGAAGAAAAGTGAACAAAAGAAGTCATGAAGAGTCAAATGATGAAGAAATAAGAAGAGGTTGAGAAGCTTGAAGAAGAAGTTGTCACATTGAGATCCAAAATCATAAAGCTCAGTAAGAATGTTGAAAAGATAGAAATATCCACATGGTCAGTAAATAATGTTGAAGATAAGCACTCCAGGTTTCTAGAAAAGAAGAATGAAAAAAATAGTAAGAATTATGCAGTACTCAAAGGAAGGAATCATGGTCAGCCAGAATCAAAGAAAAATGATAGAGATACATATTCAAGAAGACCCTCCACATTCAATCCACAAAGAATCTTCAATCATTATCATGATAAACCAAGGAAATAATTCACAAGGACTACACCATAGAGAATATCATTCACTCCCAGGTATGCAAATTTCTTTTATGGTCATTTTTTTCTTACACTAAATTTGGACATAAGGCTATAGATTGCAGAGCATATGGAATAAATGTTCATACAAGAAATACTTATGTGGCTCCACACAACATTGAATGTTACAAATTCCATAATTATGGTCACATAGATAGTGATTCTAGAAACATGATGGATACTTATATGAAAAAGAAAATGGATATCGGATATAAGAAAGTTTGGAAAAGAAAAAAATAATAGGTAAAAGAAGATCAAATGAATGAAGAACACCTATAATTCATACTCTCGGGATTGGAAATAGTACGAGATGAAGAAAAATATACAGGGAAAATGGAAGATGTCAGATACAAAAAGGTTTGGAGAAGAAATGAAAAAAAAACTACAAGTGAATGAAGACCAGGTCCTAGAGATTGCAGGATTTGCAGTAGTACGAGAAAGAAAACAATGGAAAGTGAATAAGGAACAGGTCCAATAAATTGTACTCTCAGGAATTGTAGTGCAAGATCAATGCATACGAATAAATTAAGAAGTCATAGTTCAGGGAGATGATGAATCTATAGACAAAGAGGAAGATTACTCCACATCAGAGTGTGTATTTTTCTAAGCCACCTGGCTTGGAGAGTCCTAGTAAATATGAATATTGAATAGGGGGAGTCAGTGCAATAGCTACTATAGATCAAAGAACCATACTTTGATCAGTTTGAAGTATTTGCAGAGGCATATTCATAACAGATAGATAGAAGAAGTACCGAATGATGGATGATTCATCATTGTGGACAGTTGAATAGCAGTTATGGAAAATGTGTGACATATGGAAAGAGATGGATACTTAGAAGGTACGAAAAACATTAGTCAGAGAAGATTCATAGCAATGTATTTACAATTAGTGGAATCAGTTGGAATCCGTTGGACATATAAAGGAAAGAAGGGAAAGGAACAACATAACAAGGAAATTGAAACTTTCAGCAGAAGTTATATCATCAGAGGGACATTGTTGAGTACTATGGTCATGAAAGATATTTTTAAATAAATTAATGAATGATTTATATATATGAAAATTATTAGAGGAAGCACCAATGGAAAATTAGTAAGCATTGGAAGAGAGGAAAGGAAACACTTACAGGTTGATAGTATATTTAGACACAAAGGAGTTAGTAAGATCTGCTTGGTCTATTGTGTCGTTAGGTAAAAGTGTGTTTTCTAGTGTATTTCTTTAGTATGCATTAGTATGCATTTGTAGTTAGGAAATCCGACAGTCATGATATGTTCCCGACATAGAGTGATTTGATGGTTCATACTCTCCTCGATCTTAACGACCATTTATCCGTGGCTTAACACCCAATTGGTCCATGATCTTTATTTAAATAGCATGGAGGGTTATTTGTCGATGATCGATTGTGAGAACTCTCTTGTAAAATATCTCTTTATTCTTTTTCTTTGCATTAATAAACTGCTCCAAGTGGCTGCGTTGGCTGGGGCTATGGATGTTTCCCTGTAGGGGTTTTACCACATGGAAACATCAGTGTGATGATATTTGATCTGGTTATGTGAGTGGTTACTGAAGGTTTTCATCCTCTGTTGGAATACCTGTGTTGTCGAACATGGGTAAACCTACATTTATCTACACGACATCTTGCAGAGAATTCAAGGGAAGAGAAAAAGAGATCTAGAAAGGAATATCAATATCATACAGACAGGGGGAGTTATCCTTTTTCCCATGATGTCAAAAGAGAAGAAAAAAACATATGCATGAAGACATGGGGAGCCACCCCAAGGAGAGAAACCCTTTTCCATTGATGTCAAAGGGGGAGAGTGAGAAACATTGATGAGGAGTAATGGTCATAGGGGGAGCATGAGTGTTTCCATAAATGTTGGTGTTTGCATCAATGGAAAAAGGTGATATTGTAGGACAGTTGGTTTGGACAGTTGGTTTTCATTGATGTCAACCCTTAGATATCGATGTCAACCTTTGGATAAGTCTAGAATCCCTAGAGATGTGGTTAATATTTATGGTGAGTTAGTTGTCATTGATGGAGTGGTTGAGGTCAATAGATGTGTTGAGTGCATGATTCCACAAAAGTGTTTTTATGGGACCATAAGTTGGTTGAGGAATATGGGCATGAAGGAAAATGTAAATGCATGTAAGACACTCATAGATGGATAATCCTTATTGTTCCATTTCTAGTGATAAGTGGTATTCCATGTGGTTCCTTACGGTTAGGGAGATATGGCCTTATGACATTGGAAGCCCCTAAGAATGGTCAAGAAGCCCCTAGATGGTTACAAGTCAATTAATGAATGTGTAAAGTTGTTGTGACAAGAAAGTAATAGAATCTCAAAGATTAAGGAAAGAGGTTACTATGAAAAAGTATATAAAAACCTCAAGGAGTCTCTCATAAGTACACACACACACTTACATTGAAGATCTATCTTGTGAATTTTATGGTCTAATTTTTTTGGTTGATTGGTGAACCTAACAACAAGTCTGAGGCAGTGGAGAAAGTGAGAGGAAAGAGGGAAAGTTTTAGAGTTGCATAGTGCAAGTGTTTTTCTGTAACCCTAATTTAGTAGGCCCTCATGGGTCATCTTGAGGGTGTCACGCGAGGCACCCCCATGGGTTTTCGAAGTGATGTCATGCAAGGCCCTATGTGACAAGGATTATTAGTTCCAAGAGCCTAAGGTAAATTTGGGGGAAAGGGTGGTACCAAGCTGTTGAAGGTTGTGGAAGAGTTACACGTCAGTTTTACAATACAACAGGTCAACTATAGGTTATAGGTATGCTTATGTGATTATATCTTATGCTTGGTTATGGTATAGTACATGCTTGAGAGGAATGTCTTGTTGATGCATGGTACATCTTGGTGATATTGGTATGGTACGTTGACTAGTAGTACATCTTGATTATATTGGTATATTGGTATCTGGTTTGGTTACATGATGATGATATTACGTGCTTGAGGATTATTCTTGGTATACATCTTGGTTATATTGGTATCTTGGTATCTGGTTTGGTTAAATGGTGATGATGCTACATGCTTGAGGATTATTCTTGGTATACTCTTGAAGCATTGGCACATGGTGTCATTGATATTAATACATTGTTGTGGATTACACTTGACAACACTTGTATGAGATAATTCTCTTGGTGATTTTTGTACTTGGTTGAGGTACACAATTGATGGTACTTGCTTGATATATCATATGGTATTTGGTGTATGGAATGATTTAGTGATATGATATATGGTTCAAATACATTTTTGGTATATGGTATGGTACAGGTGTTGATGTACATTGTTGATGTACATGGTTGATACAATTTATGGTATAGTATTGGTACTTGGCATGGTGTTGATGTACATGGTTGATGGTTGAGGAATATGATACAGGTTATGGTGCATAGTTGATGCATGGTTGGATAGAGGTTATGGTGCATATTTGATGCATGGTTTGGTACAAGTTATGTTGCATGGTTGGTGCATGGTTGATGCACAGTTTGGTACATTTGTGGTACATGGTTGATGCACTTGGTGTGGTAAATAGTTGATGCTTGGTATGGTACAGGTTGATGGTTTGGTACATTCTTGGTAGACGCATGTGTTGGCGATGTTGGACATATAGTTGAGAGGTGGCCTTGGTATATGATCCATGTGAGAGGATTTGGTTGAGTATTGGTGACAATGACAAGTTGGATACAGTGACAGGTTGACAGGTTATAGGTTGATGTGATAGTGGAAGTGATAGTGGTAGTGAAAATGGTAGTGATTTTGGTAGTGGCAGTTTGGTCTACACTTATATTTCAAGGCAGTAGGACAGGGCAAGGAAAGGGGGTTGTATCCTCCCTGTTAGAGATGAAGAATCAGGGAGTTGGAGCTTGAGAATCAAGGGTTTGTAGCCTCCGATGGGCATGATGAAGAGCTCTGTTGGAAGTTACATCCATATCGGAAGCCAAAGATATTTGGTGGAAAAGGGAAGACGAAAACAGTTGAAACAATGCAACAAGACCTTCGTTCTCATTCAAGTGAAGAAATGAGGATTACAACCGTTGGATTACAAGGTAAAATTTCATTTCATGTCGATTCAAGTTCCACAAGTACATCTCATGATCATGAAAGAAGAAGAAGTGAGTTATTTCATATTCGATTTGTATCTAAACACACAAATATTGACACTCTATTTGATTCGAGTTCTCAAGTGAATTTAATATCATAAGCTATTGTTAAAAAGTTGGGCTTTGAAATAAAATATCATCCTAAACCTTACCCTCTTGGTTGGGTAACTGACAATGTAAAACTAAATGTCACTAAGCAGTGTGGGATTAGATTTTTCATTGCTTCAAAGTTGATAGATGAGGTTGATTTAGATGTTTTCCTACTTGATATGTGGAATAGTTATGGGGATCCCAACCTTTATGATAGAAATGCAATCTCTTCATAAATGAGAATAAATACCATCTCACAAAGCATGGAGTGGAATACATTGTAAGATCCCATACTATGAAAATAAATACAACCTTTGTTAGTGTAGGACAAGTGAAAAGACTCATAAACACTAATAAGAAATATGTACTCATGGTTGTAAGAGAAAAATATGATAAGACATATGTTTCTTTTCAAGGATGTGATCCCTCTCACAAATATGAAATGATTGATGTTATATCTAAATTTGATGAAATATTTCAGAAACTAGGTGGATTGCCTCCCAAGAGGGAGATTCAATATGAAATACATCTTCAACAATATGTCCCTCTTCCAAATTTGGGGATGTACAAGATGTCAGTTGTGGAATTGGAAGAAATCAAGAAGAAAGTGCATAACTTACTCGACCAAGGGTCCATCCGACCTATCTCATCTCTGTGTGGTTCTCCGATCATGTTGGTGACAAATAAGGATGGCATGTGGTGAATTGTGTTGATTACAGAGATCTCAACAAGATAACAGTGAAGAAACACTACCCCTTGCCTCATATAGATGACTTGGTGGATCAACTAAAGAATGCAGTATACTTCACCAAGTTGGATTTGAGGACCGGTTACAACCAGATCAGAATTATAGAAGGCAACGTGTGGAAGAATTCCTTCAAAGAAAAACAAGGTATTTTTGAATGGCTTGTGATGCCATTTGGGATTTGTCTTGCTCCAACAACATTCATGAAATTCATGAATGATATTTTTAGGCCTTTCATTGATGAATTTTTGATTGTATACTTAGATGACATTCTTGTATTCAGTAGGACTTGGAATGAACATATAATGCATGTAAATAGAGTATTGCATGTGTTTAAAAAGGAAAATTTGTATGTAAAATTGTCAAAGTGTGACTTTGGAAAGACCTCATTAGTTTACTTGGGTCATATTGTAGGAGGTATTGAATTAAAGATAGATCCCTCCAAAGTTGAAGTCATTGTAAATTGGCCTAAGCTAACATCGGTTATAGAGGTTAGAAGTTTCTTAGGGGAAGTTCAGTACTAGAGAAAGTTCATTGCAAACTTATCCTACATTTCATCTCCTTTTAATGCCTTAATCAGTGTGAAACAATCCTTCCAGTGGGGAGGAAGACAAAATAAATCCTTCTGCACTTTGAATAGAAAAATCAGCACTGCACCAGTGCTAGAACTACTTGACCTACAACAACCATTTAAAATCAATATTGATGCCAGTGCCTATGCCATGGGAGCGTTCTTGGTGCCACAACATAAGACCATTTTATTTTATTCTGAAACTATTTCTAAGTTTGTTTGTAACTATCCTACATATGAAAAAGAATTGTATGCATTGGTACAAAGCATGAAGAAATGGAAACACTACTTGATGGGAAAGGAAATGATCTTACACACTAATAACCAACCATTGTAGTACCTCTAGTCATAGAAAAAGCTACAACATTCAATACACTATAGGTGGATTGGATTCTTACAACAGTTCCATCTAGTTATCAGATACAATAAGGGTACAAGCAATACAGTTTCGGATATGCTTTCTAGACCTCCTGTATTTGCATTCATTTTTTTGAAAAATGGTTTTTCAGCTCATGATAGTTATATTGAACAATATGCTAATGATGAATATTTCAAGGATGTATATGAGAGGCTAACTCGTGGTTTGCATGTGGAGAATTTTCATTTGAAGCACAAAATACTCTACCATATGGGAAATATTTTTATTCCAACCAATGAAAAAGTGCATATCAACATGGAAGCACACACTTCCCTTATATCTGGGAATTTTTGGGTAGGAAAGACTATGGAAAATTTCTAGAGGTTTTTCTACTGGCCTCGAATGAAATGTGTTGTAACCAAATATGTAAAGAGGTGCGTGTTGTGTTCAAGTTGTAAGCCCACTAATAGAAAATTGGGGTTGTACACACCACTTCATGTTCCTTCTCATCCTTAGGAGAATATTTCCATGGATTTTGTAGGAAGTTTTCCTTTGTCAAAAAGGGGTCATGACTACTTGTATGTGGTAGTGGATAGGTTTATAAATATGTGTGTCTTGATTCCATGTTAAAATAAAGTCACTATTAAGAAAATTGATCATCATTTCTTTCAACATGTATGGGTCCACTTTGGACTGCCCACATCCATTATCTTAGAGCGAAACTCTCAATTCCTTGGAGAGTTTTGGAAAATATTGTGGAGAATGGTGGACACTAAGATGAAGAGGATTACTACTTTCCATCCATGGAACAAGGACCAGACATAGGTTGTTAATAGAGCAGTGTTTCATTTTCTCCGACACTACTGCAACAAACATCCCAAGTTGTGTGATGACCAGATACAGTATGTGAAACATTCATACAATCAAGCCTTGCACTCTTCCACCCAGAGTTCACCATTTGAAACTTGTTTTGGGTATCTACCTAAGAATCCCTTGGACTTGAGAGTTGTGAAATATTTCAACTCAAGTGATCAAAGAGATGAAGAAAGAGCCTGGAAGTTCATTCATAGGATCCATTAGGTACACCAAATAGTCTGGGAACAGTTGGAAAAGATTCAAGCATAGTAGAAATCTCACCATGACAAGAACATAGTTGATCATCAGTTTCAAGTGGGAGATCAAGTGTGGCTCCACATCAACAAGGATAGGTTAAAGGGAGAAGGAAAGAATCTCAAGCCCATCATATATGGACCCTTCACCATCTTGGATAAAATCGGCACAAATTCCTTCTGCCTCGATCTACCACTATACATGCAGATATAATCAGTTGTAATAGTAGAGAAATTGAAACTTTATGAACCTCCAATGATCATGAATCAAGGGGAGAGTGTTTCGGTACCTTCAATGGACGTGTTTTCTCCTGAGTACTTGGACGAGTTAAATGAATATATCATTCTAGATAGACGAATGATGACTTCACACAAGGGTGATGTTGAATATCTTCGAGTGGGACTTAAGGGAACACATCCAAGTAAATCATCATGGATAGAGAAAGAGAAAGTGAGGGAGAAATTCCCTCACCTACATGTTGACTGATAAGACTTTGGGAGGCCCAAAATCTTCTTAGTGGGAAGGAATGATCCAAGAGGATCTAAAAGGGAAAAAATTCAAAGTCCTCAAATCTCAAAAAAAATGAAACCCATTAGAAGAGCTCGTCAAGATATTTCCAACAGTGTAAACAACACCTCAAATAGAGTCCAAACGAAGAATTTATGGACAATCAAAGTTTTGGTCAACCTAGTCAAAATCAATAGGGTGAATCAACATTCGTACAACTGACTGTGAAGAGATGATTTCAGTATGAAATAATGATGACATTAGCAGGTCGACATGGAACCACCCAGAAGCTGACACGTGGCATGTTGATTTAGAAGTTTTGATGGCCACTTGGGCCAATTAACAAGTGATACATGGCACACCCAAATGATGCCACGTGGAACCACCAAGAGGTCGCCATGTGTGTAATGTCCCCATTATCGATAGCTCAACACAAATTCACTCTCATAGCAATTTTTAACCTACCCAGCCACCAACTCACCTATGCCACATCAAAATCATGAATTTATGATACCATTTAATTAAATAGAACTACTCTTTACATGAACAAAGTTAAGCAGAAAAAAATAACAACATGCATGCAACAATAAAAATTCATATATATAATTTAACAAAAGAGATTCCATGA
>JZKD02S1768946.1:1339000-1352930 GCA_000966675.3 Picea glauca | reverse complement strand
AATGTCACCGGTAAAAATACCTCGGATCAACCATTGAGTTAGTGGAATAGGTGGTCGACCATCGATATCCACCTAGATCAATTCAACTCTAGATGTATCTTCCAACACTTAGCTTTGGTGTGACCATCAACATTACAATGGTTGGAGAGGTTATTTGGATCCTTTCATTAATGTGTAGTTTTTATTTCCTTCTTATCATTTTCTATCCACTTCTTCTTCCCCTCCTTGAAAGAATCTTCATTTTCTTTTTATTTGGAACCACTTGGTTGCATTTTCTTATTTCCTATATTCTCCAGTTACTATGATTTCAAAAAGGCCTCATAAACTATCCTAGGTTTAATGATCATCACTTGATTCTGTGAATGACTATGTATACCCCCAAAATACTTTACGAGTATGTCTAGGTTCTTGGGATATATACCCAACATAATCACTAATTTTCTATTCTTGGTAGTGTACTTTTGCACACTTTTCCCTTGCCTCTATATATAGTGATTCCAACATATCCATTAGTCCTCTACATACCCGATATAGTATAATTGATACGCGATGAAGATTTTAAAATCCTCCCACTTACTTACTATGGATCACCTTCTAGTGTAACTGTCTCCATATGGTTTTACCACCTAGTTAGGGAATGACCATTTGATTTCAATTGGGAAAATGAAATATTTTTTTGTTCTCCTATGTTATGGAAAATAAACTTATAATTGTTTCAACCAATGATTCAACTTAATAGAATCAATACAACCTTGGTAGGGATTGATTTCCACTTTCACTTCCATTTTAATTGGAGATTGTGGAGAAGTGATGAAACTAGAACTTGGTTTCTCTTTCTCTAGCTATTTTTTCATCTCATTTTGTGGGTCTTCAATATATCCTTATTTCTTTTCCATTCCAAATTCTAAGTTAGAGCCACCAACCTCCCTAAAAGGTCCAAAATTGTTCTTTATATATTCCATGAGGAGTGCCATGTTAAAAGAGATATCGATGATTTTTTCTTCTATCTTTAAAACAAATTCTCCTTTGCCTCATATTGAGGGTTGTTATGGCTATATTCATCTACCATGGCTAGATTTTTTAGTCTTCCTTCTAATTACAATTTGTGGATCTTGCAAATTCCCACAAAATCCCAAAGAAAATGGCCATGATACCAATATGATATATGAACTACTATGGATATTCCACTAGAACAATTCATCACAACAAATCTTAATATTTTATTGTGCATTTTATTACCTTCGATCTCAAATTTATTATTACTAGTTCATAACACTCAAAATTATGGAAATAATTGCAACTAAAATGAAAGAAATAAGAAAATGAACACACCATCCATGCAAATAAACACAATATGTGATATGAGAAAACCCAATATGGGAGAAAACCCAACTAAAAGGTGAGGCCTATGCTATGCTATTTTTTTATCAATTATGAAATAAAACTAAAAATAAAGGGGCACTCACCATGGAGTTTCCATGAACATTATGGCCTAAATGGATTCTATGGAATCATATACCTACTCTTTTATTCTTCACTATTCCACTCCTAGATGGTTTGCTCAACTATCGAAGAATAAAATAGAAAACAAATGGAATCCCTTCCTTTCTTAGCATCCTAGTATTTAACATAGTCTCATAGCCGCCTAGGGTTAGGGTTAGGGTTTTCTCATTCCTGGACCCTCAATTATTGTTAGGGTTTTATACCCTCTAGAATACTCTTGGCAGTCCACATGTGAGTAGCACCAAATGATTTAGTAATGTAGGGTGATGTTTCATCAACTCAGTGCCATGGTGGTCAACAAGGTAGGTTAACTTGAAAGAGTCATAACTTTCACATATGAACTATAATTGGGGTGATTTTCACACTATTAGAAACATTTCAGTGTCTAGAATGACATTAGGGGGATACAAGCTATGATAGTAAAATTTTGACCCCAAAAAGTGATGTTTGATGCCTCAAATTAGATATGGAAGTTTTGACAACCCAAATCAAAAAACTATGACCTGCCCCTAAAATGTGTAAATGTTGACTTTGTACAATTAATTAATACAAATGGATTCTTAATAAAAAATAAAATATACAATAGCACACACATTACACATATATTTTACCCTGGAAACCCAAACTAACAAAAACAACTTGTTTAGAACCACATCTCTAATTCTTTATTCATCATTTGTCATTGTTTACAATACTATATATATAATATCCTATGGAATCTAAAACCCCTAATCCATTGAATCATATTAGTCAAAAACCATGATTCCTTAACTGAAATTAGAAAACCATCAACAAAAATTGTGTGATAAAAACTGTTAAAAAACAGACACAAAAAACTGCCAATTTTTCTTTTTTGGGGGCTCCACCCGCCTTGAAAGCCCCCTGTGACCCCCCAGCTACTTGGTTCAATGCAGTGCATGGGGTTGGTCATGAAAATAATATAAACAATTCGCAATAATCTCCCACTTATTTTTTAATTTTCATATAGGGGGTCACATGATTACATAGTCAAAAATCCAAGGAAGCAATGCCCATTGTTTCTCTACTCTAGGAGAACTTCTCAGTGCTCACATACTTTGTTTATAAGTCTAAGACATTCTTCAAAGTGTACAACTCCATAAATAACACCTTGTTGTCTCCAACTATGTATCTTACAAATTTATATTTAACATCAAGATTGCACTTTGGTTGTCACAATCTATCCTTACAACTTGTTGTACCAACCCAATACCTGAAAACAATATCTATAACCATACTAATTTTTGCTTGCATTAATTTCTTCCATGTATTCATATTTTGTAGTTGAGAGTGCCACTACAACCTATCTTTTACTCATCCAACTAATTTCTCCTCCAAATAGGTTAAACACATAGCCATGTGTAGATCTTTTGCGATCCAAATATCTAGCTCATTCCATATCAACAAACCCATGTATGTTGAACACTTTTTTCAATACCAGCCTTGTTTCATAGAACAATACATAACTAGTAATACCATGCAAATACCTGAAAACCCTCTTTATTGTTGTCCAATGCTCCTTCCCCATTTTTGACATATACTTTCTCAAAACTACCACTGCATGTGAAATGGCTGGTCTAGTATAGACCATTTCATACATCAAACTGCCAACCACACTAGCATACAGAACATAGGACATGTCCTCTTCCTCTTCTTGTGTCTTGGGAAACTGATCAGTAGATAACTTTACACCTATAGGAATAGGAACCCTGACCGGTTTACATTCTTTCATATTAAACCTCTACAACGTTTTCTTGACCTATTTCCTCTGATTTAACCAGAGTTTCCTATTTTCCCAATCTCTTTTAATTTCCATTCCCAAAATGAAATTTTAAAAACCAAGATCCTTCATATCAAATTTAGAGGAAAATTGAGTTTTCACATCCTGGATAATCCCTTGTCGTTTCCTATCAACAACATATCATCCACATACAAGACGAAATAAATAACATGATCACCAAATAGTTTGAAATACACACAGTGGTCAAATTTGTTCCTTTTGAATCCAAGTCCCAACATATAAGTACCAAATTTTTGATACCACATCCTTGGTGATTTCTTTAACCCATGCAAGGACTTTTTGAGCTTGTATACTAGCTCTTTCTTTCCTTTCACGGCAAATCCTTATGGTTGCTTCATGTAGATTTCTTCTTCTAGATCCCCATGGAGGAATGTTATCTTCACATCCATCGATTCTACTTCAAAATCAAAAGAATCAACAATACATAAAATAAATCTAATATAAGTTAACTTGGAAACATGAGAAAACAATTCACCCAAGTTAGTTCCCTCTACTTGGGAATAACTTTTTTCTACTAACCAATCTTTATATTTCTCCACTTTTCCTTCTACATTCAACTTCTTCTTAAACACCCATTTTCTTCTAATGAGATTTATTCCATTCGGCAACTCCCACTAGATCCCAAGCCTCATTCTTGTCCAAGGATGTCATTTCTTCAACCATGGCCTTTTTCTAGTTTTTTCCATCCTAAGAATCCATTGCCTCCCTAATAGTTCTAAGATTATCATCGGTAATAAAAAAAGAAAATTTCAATGGAAATCGGGTGGACTATACCTTTTTGGTTGTCTTCTTTCCCAAAATGATCTCCTCAAAATTGAAGTATGAGTCTCTTCTTCTTCTGATTCTTGTTCTTCTGTAGAGTCTAATTCATTATCCTTCAATTCAAACTCTATTTTCCTTGGTTCTTCCTCCCTTGTTAGGACTTCTTGTTTGATAACTTCTTTGATTTCAGTAAATACTACATCTTGGTTATACAGTACCTTTTTAGTTTCTAGGTTCCAAAGATTATAACCTTTTAGACCATCTTTATAACCGATAAAGATACACTTTTCATCCTTTTTATCCAACTTACTCCTATTTTCCTTTGGAACATGTACATAGGAATCATAACCAAATACCCTGAGATGTATGAGAGAGGGTTTCTTACTAGTCCATACCTTGTGTAGAGTCTTGTTATCTAGACCTGATAAGGGTGATCAATAGACCAAGTAACATGTAGTACCCACTTCTTCTGCCCAAAATTCCTATCCTAACATGACATCACTCAGTGTGCTCATTTATTTTTCCATCAACGTCCTATTCATCCTTTCTACAAATACATTATGCTGAGGTGTGTATGGAGTAGTCTTCTTCCTTGTTATACCACACTTCTTACAAAATACCTCCAATTCATTTCCACAGAACTCTCCACCATTATCTTTCCTTAACACCTTAATTCTCTTCTTTGTCTAATTCTCCGGAAGAGCCTTATACTCTTTAGATTTGTAAAATAATTTGTATTTCTTCCTTAGGAAATAAATCCATGTATTCCTCGAGAAGTCATCTATAAATGAGACACAGTACACAGATTTTCCCAGTGATGGAATCGACACAGGTTCAAACACATCATTGTGCACCAACTATAAAATTCCCTCTTCACTTGTTGCACCATAGGACAATCATACTCAATTTTTCTTCCCATATAAACAATGTTCATAGAAATAAAAATCTAGAGAGTAATTGGCTATAACTTTATTGTGTAGTACTCGAAGGCCCTTCTCTCCAATATGCCCCAATATTTGATGCCACAGGATAGTCTTTTCTCCAGAGACTGTAGGATTTTTTTCTTCTTTAGCTTCAATCTCAAGAACAATGGAACTTTTGAACCCGTCACTAATAGTGCTTTCTAGCAGCTTATACAGAGTTTCAATCTAATTTCCCTTTAGCAACACCACTACCCCTTGAACCATCTTACAATTTTCTTTTTCAAACACTTCTTTTACACCTACATCGTCTATCTTTCTTATAGAAATAAAATTTATATCCAGTATTGGGATGTGAAAAACACCGAAGAGTGTTATAATCCTACCATCCATGAACTTCAATGATCTAGGTGGATATTGGTGGCCACCCACCTATTCAAACTGGCTCCTCTTTTTTAGTTTGTTTTCAACACGTTCTTTTGTATTTCATTGTAATCGTGGGTTCTACACTTATGGGGTTCTCTGAATCCCTACACATACTCCAGGTGGATACCGGTGGTCTCTCTCCTTATCCAACTATATTATTTTGAATGTTTTCATGTCATCACACTTGATGTACTTCCAGGGCCATTTTGGGGCCCTAAACATTTTTTTTTGTCTCTCCACAATCAAACTATAGACGAATTCAAAGTTTGACAGTGAAATGTGTAGTTCCCTTAAAGACCTTTCCAACATTCTATCACGTGCCTAAAATGGAGGTCGTATGCAAAAGTTACGACCCCGGGAAGTTGAGGTACCAACTTACCCATAGGGGCCCACATGACTTTTGGCGTTTCACCTTCTAGGGTTAGGTTTTTGGATGTCTAGGGTTTTGGAATTCATGAGTAATATCAAAAATTACTTTGGAGCCTCATTGGAATCGTTATTCTCAGACGGATGCACGTAGCAGCCACATCTCTTCTCAGAGATAGCTACCACCATTCGAGCAAGTGTTTTAGTTCTACAGTTTTACAGTTTCATTCTATTTCATTTATTTAATAGAATATATTGTTCACTGGATATCTGTGTTATTATTCATATCTCTGTGTTTATTGTACTCAGTCTATAATTAGTTTGTTCCACTCCTAAATCTATATCAGTGGTATCAGAGCGATATGCTCTTCATTTATTTTTCTTCGTGCATGTCCCCGACAAGATCTGGGTACAAGAAGTTGGGACTCAAACCAATCGATTCGTTGCAAAATCGATCGTGTCGAGCCCAACAACAGCCAATGGTGGACAAAAATAAAGTGATGGAGCAAGAGATCCTATTAAAATGTTGCTCGAGGAAGCCCTTGCATGACGAAGGAAAGAAATTATGGACAACTTTGTGCATATCCTTCGACAACTTCCCACAGGAGAAGCATCTTCGTAAAGAGGCCATGCAACCCCCTTCAAGGTATAGGTAAATTTTGATATTCCATTATTTGAAGGACCGATAGATGCAGATGTTGTAGATAAATGGTTGAATATGCTCGAAGGGTATTTTTCGGTCCATAATTTTTCCGATAGGAAAAATATTACTTTTGTATTTTTCGGTCCACAATTTTTTCAATAGGAAATATGCAATATTTGTGGTGGCCCCTACATGGGATTCCTTCCAGGATGCCATTAAAGAACAATACTACCACGTTGGAAGCTACGAGGACCAGTATACTAGATGGACCACCCTGCATCAAGAAAGGGACCAGATAGTACCAGATTTCACCAATATTTTTCATACCCTACACACCAAATTGGATATCAAATACTCAGAGTGTTATCTGGTGCTCAAATACCATGACTGTTTGCATAAATACATTCAAATAGAAATGGAGTTTCTAGACATCGCCTCATTGGGCACGACTTATAGATATGTTGTCAAGATCAAGCATAAATTTAAGCAGAAAAGGAAAGAGTTTAGATTTGCAAACTCCTCACATCCGAAGTAGGGAAAAGGCGGCCCCAACCCACACAAAAAGGGGCTGAGCCGAGATGGCCTCTCTTAGGACAACTATTTCAAGCCACAAAACAATAAGGGAAATGAGAAGACGAATAAGGACACAAGAAAATGGTGCGAGTAGCATAAAATCCCTTGGCACAACACTGAAGAATGTCTCTCCAAGTAGTCACTCGTGGTCGAGCTGAAGGCTTCCGAGTCAGATGTTGATTTTGATTTTGAATCAAATCCTAAAGGAGGGAAGCACATTATCAATGTCGAACCCATTGCCACTATCGCTACCACAAAAATCTAGCCAAGCGAACCAGAAGAACCAAAGGAAGGGGAACGCCTCTTTCACTCACATATGTGGGTAAAGGGGGCTCCACTTCATTTCATTTTCGATAGCGATAGTCAGAAGAACCTAATTTCAGTAGAGGTCGTCAAGAAGTTAGACCTGCCAATGACATCGCACCCACAACCCTACACCATCGGCTGGCTTCGCTAAGGAAGATATCTTCATGTCAGCCAATAGTGTCATCTACCCTACGACATCAAGCCTTTCAAAGATGAGGTATTGTGTGATATTTATCCCCTTGAATTTTGTGATGTTATTTTAGGAAAAGCATATTTGTGGAAGCGTCATGTTTTGTATGAGTCTAGACCTTGTAGTGTTATTATTACTTTGGGTAGACAAATGTATAGGATACCAGAGACAGCACCGCCTACCATTATTTCTTTAATCTCTACTAATAAATGTAGTAAGCTCATTTCAAATACCAAGAAGTTCGTATTCTTTTTTATCCGTTCTCACAGTAAGAATACGTTTGTTTCCACATCCGTGGCCTCTACACAGAGCCTCTCTTTGTAGTAGAAGCAAGTGGACGGGATCATGGAAGAATACAAAGACATCTTCTCCTCACCCACCGGGGCATCGATGCACTGCCAAGTCAAGCATCCAATTGATATGATCCCCAGTGCACCTCCACCTAATGGACCAGTCTATCATCGCTCGTTGATGGAAAATGACGAAATCAGGTGTCAGATCCAAGAGCTTATTCAAAAGTGGCACATCAGATCCATCTCCTCCCTTTGCAAAAGCCTAATTGTACTGGTGCAGAAGAAGGAAGGGAATTGGCGAATTTTCATTGATTACAGAGCCTTAAACAAAATCACAGTCAGGAACCGATACCCAATTCCTAGGATTGATGACCTTCTTTAAAAACTAAAGGGGGAAACTTTCTTCAGCAATATTGACAGGTTCCCATCGAACCAACTGATATATGGAAGATAGCCTTCAAATCTAAAGAAGGTCTCTTCGAATGGCTAGTCATGCCCTTTGGCCTAACAAATGCACCAAACACTTTCATGAGGTTGATGGATGATGCATTGTGACCCTTCACCAACCCCTTTGTGGTGGTATATTTGGATGACATCCTCATCTTCAACAGAACTTGGGAGGAGAACATGCGACATATTCAGCAGGTTTTGATTACTCTGCAGCATCACAAGTTATATGCCAACTTGGAAAAATGATCTTTTGGCATGAACAGGGTCCAATACTTGGGCTACATTGTTGATGATCATGGGGTACATGTTGATCCAGATAAGATCCAAGTCATTCATGACTGGATATCCCTGACCAAACTAACTGAGCTTCGAAGCTTCTTGGGACTGGCCAACTTCTACCAACAGTTCGTGTTGGGATTATCCCATATTGCGTGGGCCGTCATCTAGGTGACCAAGGGAGGTGGCAGGGAAAATTTCATGTGGGAAAAGGACAAATAACCAACATTCAATTATCTAAAGCATCGCTTGTGATCATCTCCAGTACTCTCCTTTCCCTATTTGCAGTAACCGTTCAAGATTGAGACTGATGCATATGACTATGTTGTAGGTGCAGTGCTCACTCAACATGACCATTTGGTGGCATACCATACTGAGACACTCTTAGATACTGTCTGAAAATACCCTACCTATGACAAGGAATTGTATTCCATTGTACAAGCATGTCGTCAATGGAAACATTACATTTTGGGAAAGGAGATGATCATCTACACTGATCACAAGCCTTTGCAGTTCATACAGACACAGGGGAAATTGCAGAATGACCGCCATCATAAGTGGTCCACCTACCTGCAATAGTTCCATCTCAACATCAATTATAAGACAAGGATATCAAATCGTGTCACTAACTGCCTCAGTCGACCTCTTTTGGTTGCACTCACCACTATGTTCCATTCCTATGGACATGAGGCATCTGAGTGGCCCCAACTTTATCAGCAAGATTCGGACTTTGCCACCACCTATAATCTCTTGGGTACAGGCGCAACTATCACTAATTTTCACATTCAGGACGGACTATCATGCCATCTAGGCCATCTATGTTTTCCTACAAGTGAGCATGCAAAGATGATTTGGGAAGCCCACTACAGTCGGATGGAAGGAAATTTTGGCACGGAGAAAACTGTGTTCGTTCTTCAGAAACATTTTTATTGGCCAAAACTTCAACAAGACGTTAGCAAGTATATCAGATCTTTCACTTCATGTACCATTTCCAAGCCATCCATCAAGAAGCAAGGCTTATACACCCCTCTTCCTACTCCCGAGAATCCTTGGGAATCCATCTCAATGGATTACATGTCTGGCCTTCCATCCACCAAGTAAGGAAATGATTGTGTATTTGTGGTCTTTGATCAGTTTTCAAAGATGGCCATCGTCACAACCTACAAGAAGAATATCACAATGAAAAATACTGTCAAGATCTTCTTCGAATGAGTGTCAGTCCATTTTGGGATACCATAAACCATCATCTCTGACTGGGGAAACACATTCCTCAGCACATTTTGGTCGAGTCTCTGGTCACTGTTGGACAACAAGCTCACTAAATCCACTTCTTTCCACCCCCAAACAAACGACCAAATAGAGGTTGTCAATCGGATTATTATGCACATCTTTCACATGTACAACTCTAAGCATCCATGTACATGGGATGAGAGTCTCCACTATGTTCAACACAGTTGCAACAGGGCTCTCCATAGCTCCATCGACCATATCCCATTTCAGGTGGAGCTAGGATTCCAACCCTTGGGTCCCATGGATGTTGCACTACCTCTTTCCACCACATAGACAAACTCTTCCCATGTTTAGTCTGAGACTGAAAAAACCACCACATTCATTGAGCGGATTCAACACATCTGCCAATAGGTCTAGGAGATTTTGCAGAAATCCAATGCTAAGTACAAGAAGTGTCATGATCAACATAGGGTACCGCACTAGTTTCAGGTTGGCGACAAAGTCTGATTACATTTGTAGAATGAGCATCTCATGAGGTCCCATTAAAATCTTCTCCCACTTCACTATGGGCCTTACACTATCACCAAGGCTATGGGTAGCAATGATTTTGAGCTCAACACTCCACCCTTCCTTGGATTGCACCCATTGTTCAATGTGGACCTCATTCAACCATATTTTCCACCATTATTAGACACTTCATAGATCGTAGAACAACTGACACCAACATATCTCAACCCTGACTACATGGAACAATCATCCATTGATTAGATAGTGGACACACAGGTCAAGGGCACTCGCTAGCAGAGGATCTAGCTTTATCGGGTTGTCAAGGAAGAGAAACTCCTACACCAAGGCAAGTGGCTTAGCTGGGGCCAAATCCAACAAAATATTCCTCACCTCATGGGGGAACTCAACACAATGGAGACCATTTCTTTCTAAGGGAGGATGATTGATCCTGGTGGATATTGGTGGCCATCCACCTATTCCAACTAACTCCTCTTGTCTGTTTTTTGTTCAGCACGTTCTTCTGTACTTCTTTGTAAATGTGGATTCTACACTTCTAGGGTTGGCTGAGTCCCTACACATAATCTAGGTGGATACTGGTGGTCTCTTGTCTGATCCAACTAGCTTATTTTGTATGTTTTCATGTCAGCACATCTTGTTGTACTTCCAGGGACGTTTTGGGGCCCTAAACATTATTTTTTTGGCTCACCACAATCAAATTGTAGATGGAGTCATATTTTGATGGCCGAATGTGTATTTCTTGGAAAGACCTTTCCAACGGGCTATCATGTGCCTAAAACGAAGGTCGTATGCAAAAGTTACGACCCCAGGAAGTTGAAGTACCAACTTACCCATAGGGGCCCACATGACTTTTGGCGTTTCACCTTCTAAGGTTAGGTTTTTGGATGTCTAGGGCTTTGGAATTCATGAGTAATATCAAAAAGGCCTCTAGATCCTCATTGGAATCATTATTCTCAGACGAATGCATGTAGCAACCACATCTCTTATCAGAGATAGCTACCACCATTCGAGCAAGTGTTTCAATTTTTCAATTTTACATTTTCACCCTATTTCAATTATTTAATAGAATATATTTTTCACTAGATATATGTGTTATTTTTCATATCTCTATGTTTATTGTATTCATTTTGTAATCAGTTTGTTCTTATCCTAAATCTGGATCATTCAACTTGAATTTTCCGTGTCCTACGATGTTGGTTATCAAGTCATCTCCTATAAAAAAAAACACCTTCATCATACCTTTCATATTTACATAACCACTCCCTATGGGGAGTCATATGAAATGATGCACCTGATTCAACCATTTATGCCTCGTGATCCTCATGTGTTCTTGAAGAAGCCAAGTACACAACCCCTACTTTGTCCATGGAGGTTTTTTGTTCTAGAGAAAGAACATCATCATATCCCTTCCCTCTCTCAATGCTTTTGGATCTACATTATTTCTTGTAATTCTCTTCTTTTCCACATCTCCAACATACCTTTACAATTTTTCAGGGAGATTTAGATCTTCCCCTAGATTTAGATCCCCCACTTGAAGATTTAGATTTATTTCTTTCTTGGGAGAGTCCTCTTGCAAATAAATAATTTGTTCTCTGGATTTCCACGATTTTCCTCCTCATCTCTTCCAACAACAAGGATGAGACCACATCATAGAAACATAAAGTAGTTGAATTACTACATATGGCCACAACTAAACTATCCGACGAGTCTGGTAAATAGTACAATAAATTGATACACTTATCTTCTTCAAAAAATCGTATTAATGTCAATAGATAATATTTGACTTACTAAAGTATTGAAGGCATTCACATGTTCTATCATTGAGTATCCATATTTCATCCTGAGGTTGTACAATTTCTTCCACAGGAATAATTTGTTTACAGAGACGTAGACTAATACAAATTCCCTAACTTATTCCATAAATCCTTGGTCGTAGCTTCCCCTGACACATTCAATATTATTGAATTTGAGAGACATAACTTGATTGTGCTCTTCACCTTTTGAATCAACTTTTCCCAGTATTTTATTGACATTCATGTAGGTGCAGTACCTAGATCCAAAATGATCCATTGATCTTTGTCCACGGATAGATCTTCCATCTTCAGCTTCCATAGCTCAAAATGTTTCTCATTAATTTTCTCAATCTCTATTTTTGAACTGTTTGTCATTTCTTTTCACCACAAGAATCGATACTGCAAGCCTTACATTGTAACAAAGTTTATCATAGAACTGAGCAAAACCCACGACCACAAAGGCGTCCCCCTAAAGCCAATAGTTGCTCTGATACCAAATGTAGATTTTAACCTTGTACAACTAATTATTTTTTTATGGATTCTTAATAAAACAAAAAAATATACAATCACACACACACACACACATTACACAGAGATTTTACCTTGGAAAACCAAACCGGGAAAACCAACAACCTATTTAGAGTCACACCTCTATTTTTTTATTCATCATCTGTCATTGTTTACAATATAATATGTATATGATCCTGCGGAATCCAAAACCACTAATCCATTCACTCAAACTAGTCAACAACCCTAATTCCTTAATCGGAATTAGAAAACCATCAACGGAAATCATGTGATGAAAAAATCTAAAAACCAGATGCAAAAACCACCCAAAAAAAATTTGGGGGCTCTACCCCCCCTGTGACCCTCGCATGCCTGGTGCAATGTAGCATGTGGAGTTTGTCGTGCAAAGAATATAACACATACCCAACAAAATGGGCCTTGCAAGACAATTCCTCCAATTTTCCACTCTTAAAGTACCAAGATAAATGGGAAATTATATAATGATCCATTCCATATAAATCTCCTCTCTCTCTTGACTCTATTAATTCCAAGAAAATTCTTTACTCTTGATTCATCAAAATTTTCATAACCATGTTTTCAAATTGATTTCTCTAACCTTTTCCCCTTGAGAGGATAAGTCAATGTTTAAAGGGGTACTTCATACCTACAACCTCCATCCCCATTTTTATTTACCAAGGATGTGAATCCCATATCTCTAACACTCTAATCAACACCCTCCATGCATCCATAAATGAATATGCAGAACCTTTCTAAGGGATACTCGAAGTAATTGAGTAGGTATTCTTCCATGAGTTTAGAACCCTATACCAACACTCCAACATACACTTTTATTCATTGTGAAAATGTGTATATACGAGACACTTATATTTGTTTATTCTAGTTCAAAAGACCCCCCAAAAAATTATTTAAAACAAAATAAATGATAAAAAGGTGAAACGTCAATTACTACCCAGGTAGATTACATATATATGTATATATATATATATAACCCAAGTTTAACATGGAAGGATTTGTCTTGTGGTCGACGTGGAACAAAAAATCCCACCATAGAGGGATAGGAGGCATAGCTTGTTATATTAGAAAGAGCATTTCTCCTCACATTCAACTTCATAATATTGACCCTCTTAATCAATACATTTGTATAGAAATTTCAGACACCAATGCTAAGAAGATGTATATAGAAATTTGTTATTTTGCACCTATTAATTCTGATTTTTATAAGAAAAATAATCTAGATGAAAATTGTCCCTATAATAATTTAGAACAAGATATTTATAATTTGAAAAATGAAGGTAATATCCTCCTGCTAGGAGACTTTAATGCTAGG
>JZKD02S1768946.1:1269688-1282293 GCA_000966675.3 Picea glauca | reverse complement strand
AATTAAACATTTGACATAGATTAACAAGTAGTATAATACTCATATAAGTGTGTCAATTAGTTTTAACTTATCATAATTAAAAAGTAAGAAATATTTTATAAAATTGAAACTTAAAATGCTTAGTGAGAGGAGACTTAATTTTTAAATCTAAGTGAGAACTTCTTAGTTCTTTTATAAAAATTCAATGTGATTCTAAAAATTTATCAAAATGGTAAAAACCTCCAATGATAGGTCATACACAACGTTCATGAATTCACACCAAATGATGTTTATTTGATATATTGCGAAGTGGGTAGTTGGGTTTACCAAATGTTTACTTGATATGATGTGAATTGATTGCTTCTTTTCCACAGAAAATGGCCAGCACTCCTACATGCAGAATAAAATAAAATTAATTCTTCATCCAAGTGAAAGATGAATCAAAAGAAACCTTGACATCAAAAGTAATTTGGATAAGTGGAAGTTTTAGCTTAGTATTTTCACATACAAAAATGATTTCAATAAACACATTCGATTTTCCTTTCTTCATTAACCTTGCACCCAAAACTTAAGCAATATGGAAGATTGGAACACACCGCATACATGCAATATATTCGAAACTCTAATCTCTATTATATTTATTGTAAGAGACGATAAATTCCTAAATGTGCAAAATGGACCATCTCTCAAAATTTTTCATCAAAATGTTGTTCAGGATCCTTTTCATCAAAATGCTGCTCAGGAACCATTTTCAAAAGAAACAAAAATTGACCGTGTGAAAATAAATTTAGATTAATTCTCTTTCCATGCGAAAGTGAAAGAGTGATCATTAAGAAACCCTAAAATCGAAAATAATTTTCATAAGAAATCCTTGTACCAGTTATCTATCGAACCTTCAACAATGCTATCAATAAACTTTTCTGGTTTTCTTTCTTAAAGCTTATTTGGAACAATTGTTAACCCTTCAACTCTATTATATTTGTTTGAAGAGGCAGATAATTTCGGAAATTTGTAAACCTGACCACCCCCCAAAAATTCAGAATTATTCATCGATTCCTCAAATTTGCAAAATAGATTATACATCAAAATACTCCACGGGAAATAAATTATTTCAAAAAATTGCTACTCTTCAGGAAGTAAATTATGGGAAATACTCTTCAATATATAATTAGTAGTGGTTGGATGGACACCATTAAGAATTAATCAGCGGTCAAAGTTGGCATACCTGAAGCTAAATGAAATGGATGTCCAAGAATCAGTACTCCTGCAAATTAAATATTGACGCGATCGTTTCCCTTCTTCTTCATCTACAAATAAATACCAACAGACAGACACACATGCATACAGAGATAACAACGCAAGGAATGTACCATAACCAAACACACAATACATTAACATCCAAACCAACACATAAACCATGCAAAGCATCCAGACTCAAACACACGAACCACACAAAGCATCCAAACGCGGACACACAGACTAGATTAAAGAAGAGAATGATAAGGTCTGCGCGGGAAAAGAAAACATAATGTAAAGCCACCGGGTAGCTTTTTAACAACGACCAAATGAAGGAAAAGCACCTAAAAGCTGGCCAGATTCAGATTAAAGAAGAGAGAGCAATGAAAACATAATGTAAATCCACCGCATAGCTTTTTAACAACGGTCAAATACAGAAAAAAAACGCTTGAAAGCTGGCCAGATTCAAATTTATGAACCAAACACTCTCTATCCAAGTCCAATGAGTATTACGATGACATGTCATTGTTTGTTATTATGTCAGAAAGAAAATCAGAAAATATTCTACCAGATGGGACCACTATAAATCAAAAAATATTCTACCAGATGGGACCACTATCAACAGAGATGAGGATGGAGGGTTGAGGAACCTCGGATGCTTCGCATATCATCAATTAGTCCAGGATGTTTTAGATTAAGGTATTTCTTACGTCAAGATGAAGTTATTGCAAATCAACTTATTCTAACTATGTAGTAACCGTAAATGTTTGTGATATATGTGACTAATCATCTTCCTTCCTAAATTGGCATATAATTTATGCTTTCTCAAAAATTGCAACACCATTCTCTCATTGAGTAAATGACAATATCATCTAAGAAAATGATCACAAACTTTTCTAGGTACTCCTTGAGCACTTCAATTCATAATGCCCACATCTTTTCATGGATGTCGTCTTGCTTGATAATAACCTCATCTCATGTCAATCTTGAAAAATATTATTCCACCTTTCAATTAATCAAATAAATCATCAATCCTTTAAAAAGGATATTTGTTCTTTATGGTGACACACTTGGGCATATATACCCCTTCTTAAAAAATTCTTCTAGTTTCATATGCAATTCTTTCAATTCTGGTGCATGCCCATTCTGTAAGGTGTCTTGGACATTGGGGAAGCTCATGGTACCAAATCAGTGGAGAAATCAATATCTCTCTTAGGTGTCGGTCCTATAATTTTCCCCAAAACATATTCAAAATCCCCCAAGACTGGATGTTCTTCAATACTTGCAACATTATCTCTAGCTACCTCTTCCATACAGGCTACAAAAATTTGACAACCCTTCCTGAATTTTTTTTTTCAGCTGCATGGTTGGAATTTCTCTAGCAATTGTTGCTCTCAAAATGCTTTGAATATTTCTTTGTTTCCCATCCTCATCAAGAAAAGTTATGGTCTTGTTGTAACATTCTAGAACAACATGGTATTTTTCCAACCAATCCATGTCAATCGGACAGTCATATGATCCCAATGGTATGATGTTCATATCCACATTTCTGTTGAGTCAATTTATGTCTACTGGACAATATTTAACCAACTCATTGATCTTCCTTTTAGCCCCCGTGGCTAATTGAACTAGCCAAAATTTATTATTCTTACTACTTTGCAAGTAAAAAGTTTCAACAATGTCAGAGTTTATGTAACTATGGCTAGCTCGAGAATAAATTAAAATTGATATGGGTTGGTTATCAATCTTACCTTCCACTTCAATCATGGGGGATTGATACTCTGCTTGCTTGTTATCCAAGGATGCATAAATCCTTGGAATGCTTCCTCCCATATCTTCAACTGTTTCATCCTCTTGAATGTCATGCACAATTTTCATTATTTCACCTTTGTGAATCTAGTCCTTATATAAGTGATTTCCATTACATTCCCAACATTGTACAGGTTGTTTCCTTGACATTTTCCCAAATGAATCTGTTGTCTTGTGCTCATATTGGGTTGATTGACCTTGCTGATTTTCTTGGGAGTTATTTCTGAAAAAAGGTGGTTTAAAACCCTTATGCATTTTCTCTTTCTCACCCTTTATCTTTTCATTCCAATATTTTTGGAAGAATGACCTCCCTCTTCTTTTCTCATAAAGATGTTTTTCTCTCCTCCAAAGTTCTGGGGTTATCATATTATATCTTGTCACTGTAAAAAGAGGGTAACCCACTAAAAAACCTTTGGATTTTGACCTTCTCATCCTTTGTGAAGCCCACATACTTCAAAAACTCAAAGAACCTCTTATCATACTCATCCATTGTCATGCTTCCCAACTTGAGGTCAAAGAATTCTTTCATCTTTGTTTCATATTAATTCTCTGATAAATATTTCTTTTGGAAATATACTTTGAACTGCCTCCATGAGACATTTCTCTCATCAAGGTGCTTGGGTTGCTTAAGATGATCCCACCACATGGCTTCCTTTCCTTGCGAGTGGTAGGTTGCAATTTTTTTTCTACCATTGAGGGATAATCGTGCAACTGGAAATATTTCTTCATTTCCAATAGCCAGGCCTCGGCCTTTTATCCCTTGCTTTGATCACCATTTAAAGTAGGTGGCTTGATTTTCATGAGATCACCTTTAAAGATGTATCCCTTAGGCCTTCTCCTATGTCTTCTGACATGAGACACAGTTGGGTTGCTCCCTGTCCCTGAACTTGCATGAGTTCTCCTAGTGTATTTCTTTGGGGAATGATGATGCTTGCGTATGCTCCTTGAATGCCTATCATTCACATGTTCATCTGATCCATTTGGATATTGGTGGCCACCCACCTATTCGACTTGGACCCACACTATTGTTTCTTTTAGTTTTTCAGTTTCCTTAATTATAGCACAATTTACTATTTTTAGCAGTTTTTCGGGTCCTGAACTTCCGGAGACGTTTTGAGGCCCTAAACGACGTTTTTTGGGCATGAATGCTTCGACGAATATGAGTCCACTTCGAACTCGATATTCATTGACAGAAGTATAGTCCTCGGATAGATCTTTCTAATGATGTATCATGCGCGTCAAACAGAGATAGTTTGCCAAAGTTACGACCCCGAGAAATTGATGTACCAGTTTACCCCAACGGGGCCCATATTCTCGTGTTTCATCTCTTAGGGTTAGGTTTTTGGATGTTTAGGGTTTTCCATTATTTCTCAATAATATATAGGCCTTCGAGCCTCATTGTAACACAGATTTCATAGGCTAGTAGTCGCCGCAACTCTTCTCAGAGATAAACTACCAACGCCCGAGCTATTTTATTTCCATTCCGTCTGTAAGCTTATTTCAGTCATTTGTTGTTAATGAAATGAAGTTTTACTTCCTCCGCATCTTTGCGTTTATGTGTATTTTTGTATTTCATTGTGTTCCTGCATAAATCTGGATTAGTGGTATCATAACAGTCTGCTCTTTCTCGATCCTTCTTTGCATGTCCCCAATGAGGTCGGGGTATAAGGGGTTAGGGATCGATCTGGTTGAACCGTTGCAAGATTAGCCTCACAAACCCCGATGGCCACCCATGGGGGAAGAAATTAAATATGAGGGAGCAGGATATCCTATCAAATTATTTTTCGACGAGGCGTTGACGAATCTGCATGAGCTGACGAATCTGTTCCATACCCTACACACAAAGTTGGGTATCAAAGATTCGGAGAAACATTTGGTATTAAAGTACCGTAGTTGTCTTCATAGATACATTCAGGAGGAAATGGAGTTCCTCGAAATCTCCTCGCTTGGTGCGGCATACCGGTATGCTGCCAATATTGAGAAAATGTTCAAACTGAAGAAGCAAGACTTTGGGTCTGCGAATCAAAAGCAAGGGAAAGGTACCCCTAAACCGCCGAACAAAGGACCAAGCCAAGGCAGGGCGGCCCAAGACAACCCGCCAAATCCACAAGAAAATAACAACACCATGAAGACAAAAACAAACACGGGAAAGTGGTGTGAGTTCCATAAGAGCTCCACTCACAACACAAGTGAGTGTCGGGCCAAGCAGTCACTGGTAACTGAGTTGAAGGCTTTTGAATCGGATGTAGGCTCCAAATCTGAATCAGAACCCGACATTGGGAATGACAGGGGGAATAATATTATCGATGCGGAGCCCAACGCCACCGTTGCCACCCCGGAGATCCAGAAGAAGGAACCAGAAGATCCAGAGGAGGCAGAGTGCCCCTTCCATTTCTAGATGTGGGTAAAGGATTCCTCGTTGCAGTTCATTGTCGACAACGGGAGCCAAAAGAAACTCATCTCAGTAGAGGTCATGAAACGACTGGGCTTGTCGACCACAACACATCCACAACCATACACCATCGGGTGGCTGGACCAAGGACGGGACCTTCGCATTAGCCAACAACATCACCTTTGCTACAACATCAAGCCCTTCACGGATGAGGTATTATGTGACATTTCTCCTCTTGATTTTTCTTATGTATTATTAGGAAAACCATACTTGTGGAAGCGCCATGTTGTGTATGAGTCCAGGCCTCGTGTTTTTACTGTAAAACTGCCTACAACCATCTCTTTGGTTACTGCAAAACAATGCAGTAAGATCATTGCCAAAACCAAGAAATTTGTTTTCCTGATGATTCGCCCTCAGGGAGAGAAGAAGACTGGGGCCACGACCTCCAGATAGGGCCCCTCTGCATGACAGAAAGAGATGGATAAGGTCATGGAGGAGTACGAGTACATCTTCACCTCCCCCAGAGGGGTTCCTCTACACTGTCAGGTCAAGCACCCCATCGATCTGACCCCAGGTGCGCTGCTACCCAATGGACCAATCTATCAGCGCTATGTTCTAGAGAATGAAGAAATCAAGAGGGAGATTCAGGAGCTATTGTAGAAAGGACACATCCAACCGAGTTCATCACCCTGTGGGAGCCCGATTGTGCTGGTTCAAAAGAAGGATGGGAGTTGGAGACTATGCATTGACTATCGACCACTGAACAAGATCACTGTCCAGAATAGGTACCCGATCCCACGAATTGATGACCTTATGGACCAACTCAAGGGGGAGAAATATTTTAGCAAGATAAACTTGAAGTCTGGGTATCACCAGGTACCAATCGAACCCTCTTATGTGTGGAAGACTACCTTCAAATCCAAGGAGGGCCTTTTCGAATGGCTGGTCATGCCCTTCGGGTTGACTAATGCCCCTGCAACCTTGATTAGACTAATGGACAACATATTGCGACCATTCAATAACTCATTTGTAGTGTTGTACTTGGATGACATTCTGATCTTCAACCAGACTTAGGAAGAGCACCTCCACCACATCCGATAGGTCCTCCAAACACTGTGGCAACACAAGCTGTGTGAAAATTTGGAGTAGTGCACTTTTGGCATGACCCGGGTTCAGTAGATGGGATACATTATTGATGAGCGAGGGGGTGAATGTGGATCCATCCAATATCCAAGTCATTTGGGATTGGCCATCCCTAACCACCCTAACAAAGCTCTGCATTTTTTGGGTCTTGCCAATTTCTACCGCAGGTTCGTGTTGGGATTCTCTCATATCACTTGGCCCCTAAGTCAAGTCACCAAGGGAGGAGCGAAAGACAAATTCTTTTGGTATGAATCTCAACAAAAGGCATTCGAATATTTGAAGAATCGCCTCTGCTCTACACCAGTGCTCGGATTACCAGACTTTCAACAACCATTTGAGATCAAGATAGATGCCTCCGACTATGTTATTGGGACAGTCCTTACTCAACAAGGGAATCCAGTGGCATATCACAGTGAGACACTTTTCGACATAGTCCAGAATTATCCCACTTATGACAAAGAGATGTATTCCATTATGCAAGCTTGTCGACAATGGAAGCATGACATTTTGGGAAAGGAAACGGTCATCCACAACCAACATCATCGACCCTTGTAGTTCATACAAACACAAGGGAAGTTGCAGAACGATCGCCATCAGAAGTGGTCCACATAACTGCAATAGTTCCATTTGAACATTAAGTACAATAAAGGAAGCACCAATAATGTTGCAGACTACCTTAGCCGACCACCTATCATGGCGCTAACCATGATGCTCAACTCTTGTGGGAACGAGACTTTCGATTTGTCGCTTCTCTACAAAAGTGATCCAGAATTCAACCACACATAAAATACACTCTTGGAGGGTAAGCAAGTTCCTAATTTTCACCTCCAGGATGCCCTGCTATGTCACCTGGGACACCTTTGTGTTCCTTCAAGCGAGTGTGCCAAGATGATTTGGGAGGCACACTACAGTCGGGTCGCTGGGAATTTCGGGGTCAAGAAAATCGTGGCAGTACTACAAAAGTATTTCTATTGGCCGAACCTTTGACAGGATGCTGGGAAGTGCATCAAGTCCTCCACTTCTTGTGCCATTGCCAAACCGACAATAAAGCAGCAAGGCCTCTATACTCTGTTGCCTACCCCTATTCAACCTTGGGAATCCATCTCCATGGATTACATGTCAGGCCTTCCTTCTACCAAGCATGGAAATGACTGTGTTTTTTGGTCTTCGACATATTATCGAAGATGTCCATTATGATGGCCTTCAAGAAGAATATCACAACAGAAGCCAATGCTAAAATCTTATTTGAATGAGTGTGGGTAAACTTTGGGATCCCACAGTCTATCATCTCAGAACGAGACAATAGGTTCCTCAATACATTTTGGGCCAGCCTCTGGTCGATGCTGGACACCAAGCTCACCAAGTCCACATATTTCCATCCCCAAACTGATGGCCAGACGAAGGTCGTCAACCAGATGATTGTACACATTCTGCGCATGTACAATTTATAGAATCCATGCACATGGGATGAGAGCCTCCCCTATGTACAACACAACTAAAACCAGGCTCTCCATAGCTCAGCCAGACACAACCCCTTCCAGGTGGGCTTGGGATTCCAGCCACTATGTCCCATTGACGTAGCCATGACATTTGCGACTACTCGGGCAGATTCAGCCCATGTCTAGTCTGAGGCTGACAAGGCAAACAACTTCATTGAGCACATTCCGCACATCCTCCAACAGGTTCATGACATCTTGGACAGATCCAATGCTAAGTACAAGAAAAGACATGATCAACATCAGGTGCCACACAACTTCCAGGTGGGCGACAAAGTGTGGGTACATTTGCCAAAGGAGCGCCTTGCTCGCCCCTACCGCAAGATTCTCCCACTCCGATATGGGCCATACACCATCACCAAGGCTGTAGGGAACAATTCCTTTGAGCTCAGTATTCCACCATTCCTTGGTCTGCACCCATTGTTCAATGTGGAATGCCTTCGACCCTACTTTCCACCTCGACTGGACACATCCGACATGGCAGAAAAACTCACACCAACATAGTTAAACCCAAATTGCATGGAACAAGCCACAAATGATGGGATTATGGACACACAGATCAAGAACACCCGCCAGCAGAGGATCCAACCATATCGAGTTGTCAAACCAGGCCAACTCCTTCACCGGGGCAAGTGGCTCACCAGGGACCAAGTTCAGCAGAAGTTTCCTCATCTCATGGAGGAACTCAACACAATGGGGACCATTGCTTACTAAGGGGGGAGGAATGATCCAGGTGGATATTGGTGGCCACCCGCCTATTCCACTTGGACCCACACCATTGTTTCTTTCAGTTTTTTAGTTTCCTTAATTGTAGCACAATTTACTACTATTAGCATCTTTTTGGGTCCTGAACTTCCGGATCCGTTTTCATCCCCTAAACGACGTTTTTTGGGCATGAATGCTCCGACGAATATGAGTCTGTTCCAATCTCAATATTCCATGTCAGCAGTTTAGTCCTCAGATGGATCTTTTTAATAATGTATCATGTGCATCAAACGAAGATAGTATGCCAAAGTTACAACCCCGTGAAATTGATGTACCAATTTACCCCAACGGGGCCCATATTCTGGTGTTTCATCTCATAGGGTTAGGTTTTTGGATGTTTAGGGTTTTCCATTGTTTCTCAATAATATATAGGCCTTTGAGCATGATTGTAACACAGAGTTCAAGCACCAGTATCCACCACATCACTTCTCAGAGATAATCTACCAATGCCCGAGATATTTTATTTCCATTATGTCTGTCAGCATATTTAAGTATATTACATAATTGGATTTGAGAAAGTTGGAACCCCCCGAAAAACTTAGAGAAAAAATTGTGCAACTCATGCAAGATTATCAGGAAAATTTAACAACTTTTTTAGAACATCCATAGTGGTTCAGGGAGGTGGTAAAAGTATCCAAAACCATTGATGAAGCAAAAACATCACATAAGGACGATAACTTGGGAAAACCTCAGGTTGACTATTTGGAGCATGTAGTTGGCCATGATAGGGATGTGTACATGGAAGATGACCGAGCGGTAGACTTTGATGAGATCTTTGACACTATTGTGTTGATGGAGATTGTCACTCGTACTGAAGAGGAGGGGGGAACATTTGGTCCCATCGAGGATGACTACAAGGCGGATGACACAACAAAATCCATTGCAACATTGGCATTTTCCAGTGGAGCCCAAGAAACTAGCACCAATGATGGTCAAGATAACACATGTGTTGGGATTGTTGGTGAGGATGGAGTCGAGGTAGCACCTATGTATGAGGAGGAGACATATCCAATCCTTTCTTATGATTTCTACTATGAGGATGAGGGGAGCACTCTTACAGATGATATCTCATGCCAGTTGGAAGAGATAGGGCAGAGGCCTTTCACACTATACAATTTGGAGGATTGCCTGTTGGTGACCGAGGATCAGGTTACACATGTGTTGACCAGAACTGATGGATCTCATAGGTTGATTGATGAGATTTCTTGGAGAGCCCATATGGAGGAGAGACACATAGAGATAATAGGTGGATTCACTAGTTCCCAATTGCGCATCATCATGGAGGAACTAGAACAATTGAAGTCAAATTACTTGCAACTATTTATGGTCAAGGACCTATCTCTCAAGTTTGTAGAGGACAAGGACCGAGAGGTTTAGGTGGTACATTATTAGATGAGTGTGGCATGTTCTTCACCACCTATAGCAGGGACTCCATCATCTTTGGCAGTAGTGACACAGGAGGGAATGTGTGCCACACATATTGAGAGGGATGAACATTTCAAGTTGCAAGTACTCGAGGAGAGTTTGGATTGCGCTCTGAGATGGCATTGCAAGGATCATGCGAGATTTATTTTGGAGAGCTCATTAGATGATTCAATATTAGCTACAGAGGAGATAGTTGAGAACATTCCTTGTGGACCATGCCGCAAGGAGATATACCCATACTTGGATTGGGTGGACAGATACATGACGTATATGGACACACCTTGGGATGTAGGTTCAATCATCATTAGTAGAGTGTTGGGTCCAGTGGCGTATATAGGATATAAGATGGTACAGAAGGACACGGTGGTGTGCAATAGTATACAGGAGCCCTTGTTGACACATGGGGGTGTTCACTGGAGCTTCGAGGTGTTTCCTCGAGGGAGACCTCCTGAACGAGTCCTTGATTTTATCATTGGGATCAAGGACATTCTTTGATTGATGGACGTTGAGATGCCTTGGTTGTGTAGGATCCATGATAGAAAGTGCCTGGAGTGGAGAGTGAAGTCAGAGTGTGATGAGAAGGTGATTATGATTAGAGTAGTGCAACATCAACATGGTGGCATACCTTTGAGATTGGCATGGGACCCTGGGATTGCAATTGTTAATAGATTGACAACCGACACCAATGGGATTTCCAGTTTATGTAGGTTTGGTTGTTGTGAGGAGGGTCTTCCAAGGATTTGATCGAGTTCATACAACTTCTGATTGCTTGGATGATCAGGGATAGTTAGGGAGGAGCTTGTGACAACACCTCACGGATTCACGCTATGAGTAGAGGATACTCCACCTTCTCCAGGATGGTTTGGGACCCTAGTATCATTTTCAGACAGATTGAGTCAATGGAGCATCAGATTATGATATCATTTCTTCAGGACAAGAAATATTGGGATGGGAGGATTTGTAATGTCCCATTTTAGGCAAAATTAAATATTTAATTAATTATTTCATTATGTTTCCTAAAGTTAAATTTGGCAACTAATATTTAATTAATTATTATTTAATTTTAAGTGACTTAATCAAAATAACCTTGTAAAGTCACTTTATTAAATAAAGTGCTCTTCTAGAAGCTTTGAGAAAGTTGGGTTAGATCTCTCTACAAAGATCCACATAACCTTTAAAAGGATAAGAGAGCAAGTCATTTGGGAAGATTGGATTTTGGATCATTTTCTTGTGGAGTGCTCGGTGAGCCAAGGTTTTCGTTAGGGTTTTGGAAAAACCCTTTCATTAGAGTTTGGCTTCAGTGTTGAAACTATCCACCCTAGTTAAAAAAAGAGGGGAATCCATCTAGGGTTTCCATTGGAGCTTCCGTCCTGTTTCATATTGGTGTTCTGTTTGGAGAGATCGACCATTCTTCCACGTTATGTTTTTTTATTATTGATGCATTGCAACTGCCATAACAACCATTTCTGCTTATAAAGTTGTTTTCAGTGGTCCTGTAATAATAAAATTCCCCTGTTATATCTTCCATTTATGTGTTCTTTGATGTGTATATGATATGTTTGAAGAAATTAGAAGGGTTTGTAACAAAGTTAATGCCCCAATTTTGTTTACAAATTAAAACCCTAGTTTTCTTATAAGCAAGATCTTATAAACTATTTAGTGGTCTCCCTTCACTTTACTTCATAATTTGGTGAAAGAATCACAAGTCTACCAGATAATTTCTTTGCCTCCATTATGTATCTGCATTCTATTAAATAACGTAGAGAATTATTCAATTTCTGCTTCTTGTTCCTATAATATGACCATTGATGGTTTCTCATTTTACTAAGAAATTGAGTGCATTTATTTTATCATGGCTTTCCTTTACCCTACAATGATAAAATATTCATATCTTTTCAGGTTTATATTTTTTCTCCAAGGTAAATGCCTCATTGATTATTGCTTGAAATGCTAATGCCTTATTCTTCATCGCCTCGTCCTCCCTTTCTTCTTTTGTTGGTTTCCTTCTCTAGCCTTTCTTCACATGCCTTTCCTCTTGAGATGGGTGGCCATTCCTCATTGCATGAAGGTGAGAAATTGGTGGTTTCTAATGGGAGGGATATTTCCATAGTGCATTTCTATTTCAAAATTACAAGTTGTTTCAAAGTTCTAATCACCACTTCTTGCACCTAGGGGAGGTATTTATCCTTCTTGTACCTCAGACATTTTATCCTTGGAGACTCTTCTCTTGCCTCTTTCTCATAATGAATAGAAAAATATTTAACATTTCAATTAGTTGTGGGGTTTCTATGGCCCTTGCTATTGTTGGTTTGCTGATTGTCTTAAAGAATCTGTCTTCTTTAGTAGCCTTGTGAGAGGTT
>JZKD02S1768946.1:1167691-1192446 GCA_000966675.3 Picea glauca | reverse complement strand
CCTTATCCATCATTTCTTTCAATTGCAAATTGAGTTCAACTAATTCAGGCATGCTCATCCGATAGGGTGTTCTAGACACCGGCACTGCTCCTGGTGCAAGTTCTATTGAGAAGTCCATGTCTCTTCTCGGAGGTAGACCCGGTATCTCCTCTGGAAACACATCTTGGTATTCTCTCAGGATAGGGTGACCTTCAGGTCTTGGCTCTGCACCTTCGGTTGTTTCCAGCACTTGTACTGCATATAAGGGACATCCCTTTCGACAATATTTCCTCATTTGTAATGTTGATATTTGTCTCACCGAGACTGGTTTTCGGATCCCTTGAAGGGTTATCCTTTTTCCTTCTTCACTTACACATTCTAGGGTTTTATAGTAACAGTCCAGTTTGGCTTTATGGTCGGCCAGCCAGTCCATACCAATCAACAGATCGTATGATCCCAGGGGTAATACATTAAGGGTTGCTTGGGTGAAAAATTCACCCAACATTAATTGGCAGGCTGGTACGGCCTCTACCACCTTTCTTTTGGTGCCAGTGGCTAATTGAACCAACCATGGTTTAGTTTTTTTCTGTGGCTGTAGCTTACACTTATCAAGGGTGCTAGGGGATATATAACTCAAATTCGAACCAGGGTCAATCAAAATAGATACCAGATAGTTGGTGATCATACCTTCTATTTCCACCACTGAAGCCTGGTGGTCAGCCTAGTTATTGTCCAAGGCTGCATAAATCTGTGGCACACTCCTGGCCACATCGTTGACTGTGGTGGCTTCCTTCACGTTATAAATCTTCTGACTGTTCTATTGTCGGAGTGGACAGTCTCTCCGGAGATGATCTCCTCTGCAATCCCAACATTCCAAAGGTTTTCTCTTTGGGTTATCAATCCTTACTGGTATAGGTTCAGAAGTTTTATTTTCGTCCACCGAGGAAAATTTCTGCTAGAGTACACTCTGGGTTGGAAAGTTCATCCTGTGGTTCTTCTTGTAGTTTTTAAATCCCGAGGATTTGCTCCCTTTCTTCTGAAAGTTTGAACCATTCTTTTGTTTCCAGTCTCCACGGAACTCTGCCCGATGTCCATATTTCTCATGATAATATGTTTCCTTTCGTATAGTATCTTCCAAGGTCTTTGGTTCGTCAAACTCAATTCGGTTCCAGTATTCTTTGGGAAGCCCGCTGATGAAGCGTTGTACCTTCGCCTTCTCTGCTTTGATGTAGGGTACTTACCTCAGCAAGTCCATAAATTTGTTGACATATTCATCCATGGTAAGTTGGACAAGTTTGGGTTCATAAAACTCTTTAGCCTTCTCGTCGAAATACCTTTCTGACAAATACTTCTTCCGGAAGTACTTCTCAAACTGTTTCCAAGACAGGTCCTCCTCACGGACCCTTTTTATATTCTTAAGGTCTTCCCACCAGATGGAAGCCTTTCCATTCTGATTGAAAGTGGCCACTCGGGCCTTCAAGTTCTCTGAGAAATCGTGGACTCTGAAATATTTCTTCAGCCCAAGTAGCCACGCCTCAGCTTTCTCTACCTTCTTTATCTCACCGTCGAAGGAGAGAGGTTTGGCCTTCCTAAACTCCTCAAATTTGTGACTCTTGGAAGTATTTTGCTTCTTCTGTTTTCTGTGAGAATAGGAACTAGTTCTACCGCTATAAGAGCCTTATGAATCACCAAATTCCTTCTTAGTGGAATCGTCTGGCACTGGTCCTTTACCTCTGGGGTGAACCTTTCTGGATGTACTTCTCTCAGTGTGGCCACTGACATGACCACAATTTTGCATCTCCGGTTCATGCTGCATTTGTCGTTGTAGGTTGGATAAGCTCTGCAGTAGAACTGCATTAATTTCATTTTGCTTTTCTTGTTCTTTCATCATCCTTTTGTTATCGACCTTGCAGCTTTGTAATTTGACCATGGGACTCCTCACAGTCTCGACTAGGTCTGGAAGGGTTCCTATTGCTCTTGTTTCGTCAGACTCTTCGTCTCTGTTGTGGGAGCCTTCTCCCACCTCTTGGTGAGTCACCATACTCTGCGTTTGTAGACTCCCACGGTTGATCGTCCGCTTGAGTGTGAAGACAAACGCTAGATATTAGTCAAGAATTAAATATATTTCATAATTTGTGCATACTTCCACAATTCTTTAACATGCACACACAGTTGGGTGTTCATATTCCAAGTTTTTAATCCTTGATAAGATAGTTAAGTCAGGGGTACTCCTCATAGGAGTGTTTCGTACGAGCTTTATGCGCGACTGGTGTGACTGGTGCATGAACCCAGTCAAGCCGAGTGTTGTAACCATGCTCTGATACCACTTTGTAACACATCCACTATCATAATTTCAAAAAATTTTGGGTTAATCTCCCACAAATGAGAAATCTCCAGAAACCGGCATTTGCAAAATGCCAATCCCTAGTTAAATATCAGGATTCAGGGTTTCGGAGGTTACGGTGTCGAGGGTCCCTGTCCTCTCGAATCCCCAATCACTGACGGAACGAATTTCCGATGGGCCCCTTGGGTGCCTCAGCCCCGCTTGGTTAAGCCTTTGGTCCATACGACCACCACGTTCACAAGACCACAGCCTTAACTATGGTCGTGGCTTGGAACCTTTTAATGTCATGGCGCACAAGTCCTCTGGACTCTCGACGCACCTTTACACTGGCTAGCCCCCTTGGCTATACCATGGTCCATGTGACCACTTATCATATGAATGCAGCCGTATAACCTTCCATCGGGGTTTCGGAATTTGCGATGACACAAAACACCTATACCCGGGGCTCACGATATCCCGATCCCCGATTCTCTCTGGATGCTCTCTACGTGTCCCTTGTATCAATGGCTCATGATGGAATCGAGATTTCGCATATCACGGTTTTGTAATGTAAGGGTTTCATGTCCTTGAAATCCCCGATACGCCGATTCTCGATTTGCTAAACTCCGACTTTATGGGATCTCTCGCCACGCGTCCTCGCTGATGGACGGTGTTGATCCCATCGGGAAATCGTAGATCGCGATTTCCTGTTACACAATTTCCTTACCATCGAAAACTTCCGATGAACAAAACTCTGACGATGCCTAATCCCTTGCCACCTGTCTTCGTAGACGAACGGCCGGGATTGATTCTCGGGGTTTCGGGACTTATGATGTCCTGGTCCTCATGGCCTCGAGAACTCCGATTTTCCGATGGGCCAATCGCCGATGGTTCTCGATGGCAGCCACTTGTCTCACATATGGACGGCTATGATTGTACCGGGATTTTCCTATGGGTTTCCCGACTCTTCCTAGATGATGGACACCTGTCCTTCACTCTAACTCTAGTGGTCCCACCTTGCTTACGTCACCATCGAGATATCGTTGATCACAATTCTCAGTGACGTTGTTTCCTTATCTTCGAAAACCCCAATTTCCCGATCCATGACTCTACGGGATCCTCTGACACGCGTCCTGTACAATGGTTGGTCCAAATCTGATCGGGAAATCACGTACCGTGATTTCTATATGCAACGGTTCTATACTCCCCAAATCTCTGATGGTAAAAATCTCGATGCCTCCCAAACGCTGACACATGTCCTGCCGAGATCAATGGTTAGGATCCGTTCTTGGGATTTTGAGGACCACAAGGTCTCGATTCTCAGACTCAACAAAACCCTGATGACCCTATTGTCCCGATGACTTCTCCGGGATGTTGACACATGTCCTTATGAGATCAATGGCTAGGAATCTTCCTCTGCACACTAGAGTTTAACTCCGACGCATCTTCTCGAGGTCTATCGGTAGTCGGGACTACGATCCAAGATCCAACGGTTCATATCATTTCCTCGCATGCCTACCCCTACGCTTAACCCCTGCGCACCTTTCCCAGATCCAACGGTTGACGGGTGATCTAACGGTCTAGATTCGTTCATTTGGGTCTTGGAGTTTACAATCCCAATTCCTCGTTACTCACGATGATAGAGGACAAGGGGTCAAGGTATGTAACGCCTTCGTTACTTCCGTCAATCTACTGGTCTTGAATGACTTATGGGTCCTCCGACGAGATCTCATCCGTCAACTTATTTCATCTCACAATACTACTATCTTGGAACTTTAATAGGATCGTTCCTCCTTGTACAGGGTTAATGAGGTCTGTGTGTTCGAGTCCCTATTCTGGGTTCTTGGTGAACCTTTCCAAGGAGGGAATCTCTGTGATGAGATCCTTATTGGGGCATTCCTCGGAGCAGATAAAGGGAGACAGCTTCCTGAGAGCGGTTGGGCATGATTAGATTCACTTATCAACGTAAGTCAAGCACGGTTTCCTCGGTGTTAAGCATATATCGAGTCATTCATATCAAGCACTACGCGGACATTCTCACGCTGAAATCATTTACTATCTCATGGTTATATGAGATAATATCTATTCCTTATTTAACAATTACTGCACATACATTCTTTCACAGAAAACATTTACAATTCCACCAGTCTATGAACATATATGACAACATATAAATTTCAAATGCAATATAAGAAAAACACTTATCAGAAATAACTTCAGCAATGAAAGAAACTGCTGAGAGGGGTGCTCATTTCCACCCAACCCTAGGCGTAGTGACTCCTAATGGATTTACCACTAGCCACCCCCGAGCTGAGACCACGATGTCCTGAGACCTGCGTCTCTCTGTCTGCCAGTGCCCAGGAGTGAAGGTTGCAATCCCCCTCCTCTCTGCGGTCACTCACTCTGCATAAAACTCCAGAGTTCCCCTCGCGTCCGCCCTTTTTAATCACTTATTCCATACGCCTTATCCTCTCGCGAGGTTGCGTGTGGCACGATTACCCTCGCGCTGGTCAGTCATGATGGCTCTACAGATAGGCGGTTCACCTCCCCATCCCTCATCAAGACATCAACCTACCAGCCTACAAGGCATTTATTTCAGGGCTAGTGAGCCGTTTTGGTTCTCCGGGCCAGTGGAGTCCAAATACGGTATTTAATTCTTGGTGGAAGTTAACACCCCTTTTTCAAGGTTCCCTCCACCACCATCGTGGTCTCTTTTCCGCACATCCCCTCTCAGCAGTTCTGCTATAAATTCAAACTGTCATTTACATTCATTGACCTCTTCCTGCAGGTCCATTTACAACACATATTCATACTTATGAGTTTTTTCCATAGTCCTTGGCCAGTTCAGTTATATTTACAATCTGGGGGAAACAGGGTGTTACAGGAAACAGGGTGTTACAGAGACACAATTGGGCTACTCCCTGGCCCTGAACTTGCATGAATTCTCCTAATGTATTTCTCTGGGGAATGATGACGCTTGCTCATGCTCCTTGAATGCCTATCATTCCCATGTTCATATTATCCAGGTGGATATTGGTGGCCACCTGCCTATTCCACTTGGACCCACACCATTGTTTCTTTTAGTTTTCTAGTTTCCTTAATTGTAGCACAATTTACTATTTTTAGTAGTTTTTCGGGTCCTGAACTTTCAGAGCCGTTTTGAGGCCCTAAACAATGTTTTTTGGGCATGAATGCTCTGACGAATATAAGGTCATTTCGGACTCGATATTCATTTTCAAAAGTGTAGTCCTCGGATAGATCTTTCTAATGATGTATCATGCGCGTCAAACGGAGATAGTATGCCAAAGTTACGACCCCGAGAAATTGATGAACCAATTTACCCCAACAGGGCCCATATTATGGCGTTTCATCTCCTAGGGTTAGGTTTTTGGATGTTTAGGTTTTTCCATTGTTTCTCAATAATATATAGGCCTTCGATCCTCATTGTAACATAGATTTCAGAGGCCAGTAGCCGCCACATATCTTCTCAGAGATAAACTACCAACGCTCGAGCTATTTTATTTCCATTCTGTCTGTAAGCATATTTCTGTCATTTGTTGTTAATGAAATGAAGTTTTACTTTTGTAGCATCTTTGTGTTTATGTGTATTTATGTATTTCATTGTGTTCATGCATAAATCCAAATCAGTGGTATCAGAGCAGTCTGCTCTTTCTCGATCCTTCTTTGCATGTCCCCAATGAGGTCGGGGTATAAGGAGTTAGGGCTCGATCTGGTTGAACTATTGCAAGATCAGCCTCGCAAACCCTCAAGGCCGCCCATGGGGGAAGAAAATAAATATGAGGGAGTAAGAGATATTATGAAATTATTGTTCAAGGAGGACCTCGATAAACAATGGAACACGATGATGGACAACTTTGCCCAGATCCTTCAATGGCTACCCACTGGCAGTGCATCTACATCCAACAACCACTCTGGAGGTGCCACTCCTTTTAAGGTACATGAAAAATTTGACATTCCCATATTTGAGGGCCAAATAGATGCAGATGTCGTTGATAGATGGTTCAATCTATTAGAAGGATATTTCTCGGTTCATGACTTTTCCGACCGAGAAAGGATTATTTTTGCACTCCTTAAAGTCGCCCTCCATGTCAAGGACTGGTGGGAAACCTACTGGGAGCAACAGAGCGAGGGGGAACCCTCTCTATTCTCGGTTGCACCCACTTGGAATTCTTTCTAAGATTCCATCAAGGAACAATATTATCCCATGGGGAGCTATGAGGACAAATACATACAATGGACTACGCTGTGGCAACAAAGGGACCAAGATGTGTATGAGCTAACGAATCTGATCCATACCCTACACACAAAGTTGGGTATCAAATATTCTGAGAAACATTTGGTGTTAAAGTACCGCAATTGTCTTCATAGATACATTCAGGAGGAAATGGATTTCCTCGACATCTCTTCGCTTGGTGCGACATACCGATATGCTGCCAAGATTGACCAGATGCTAAAAAAAAAGAACGAGACTTTGGGTCTGTGAATCAGAAGAAAGGGAAAGGTACCCTGAAACCGTCGAACAAAGGACCAAGCCAAGGCGAGGTAGCCCAGGAAAACTCGCCAAAGCCACAAGCAAAGAACAACACCACGAAGCCAAAAATGGACACAGGGAAGTGGTGTGAGTTCCATAAGAGCTCCACTCACAACACAAGTGAGTGTCGGGCCAAGCAGTCATTGGTAGCCAAGTTGAAGGCTTCTAACTCGGATGCATGCTCTGAATCTGAATCCGAACCCGACAAGGGGAATGACGGGGGGAGGTAGATTATCGATGTGGAGCCCAATGCCACCATTGCCACCCCAAAGATCTAGAAGAAGGAACCCAAAGATCCAGAGGAGGCAGATCACCTCTTCCATTCCCAGATGTGGGTAAAGGGTTCCCCGTTATAGTTCATTGTCGACAGCGGGAGCCAAAGATTTCACGTATGAACTCAATCTCTAATATGGATTTCCAAATATTTCAAAATCCCCTTTTTAGGTGAAATTCTACACAACCTCTTGAATAGGTGTAAATTCCTACCTGGATTTATTGTTGTCAATATATTTCCTTAAAAGGTTATCCATGTCATTTAGAGTTTTATCATCCCATATATCCAATGGGAAAAATGGGAGACACACACAATAAAATAGGTATTGGAACTTCATCTTTTAAATACTGTTCATTGACACTAAAAAACCATGATCTATTCTAAAAATGTTGTCCCTATTAATGTTGTGATCAAAGAGAATGGAGTATAACCCTTCTAAACAACAAAAATCCCTCACCGATCCTTGGATATGAGGGATCCATTGGAGAGAAATCTATGAGGGAGCCATTGGAGAGAAATCTATAAATATGTATTATGGATGATTTCCATATGCATTTATAAATTTTGAAATGATATGTATTATATTAGTTGGGTAACTATTAATTTTAATGTATATAATGTTATTATTAATCATTATTTTTAATAAATAATTTTGAAATTTTGAATGTTTTTAAAATTTTAGATGAAAATTGATTGAAAATTCATTATTCACATCATCATTTTTGACAAAAAAAATTAGGAGAAAAGTGCCTTGCAAATCTCGTGTTTGACACAACTATTTACTGGTGATGACAAATATTGAAAAGAAAGTTACCAAGCATTATTTCAGGGTACAAACAAAATTCTATTATTGGTCTTCTCATTCCTCCTTAAAAATATGCCACGTCGGTGAACTAACCCGTGTCACGAAGCCTACACGTTGATTTCTATTCTAAACCACCGTATATATGTAATTTCTATACCTACGTTTCTTTCTATTCTAAACCACCGTGTATATATAGAGAGAGAGATAATTTCTATACATGTGTCAAGAAGCCCTACATTTCTTTCTATTCTAAACTACTATATTTCCTTACGTTTTTTTCTATTCTAAACCACCACGATATTTCCTTGGCTGCGAGCTTTTAAATTTCTATACACTACAAATAATGGAAGATATAGCTAAAGAAATGAAGTAGTTGCAGTATAAGATACAATTTCAACAAATAAGACTTACACATTACAATTCTCCTGAGCTACATCCTTCCCGTTTAGCTTCTTTTCCACTCAAAATGGCAGACACTCTTTCATGTAGAATATAATTGAATTAATTCTCCACCCAAGTGAATGATGAATCAAAAGGAACCCTCACATGAAAAACAATTTTCATAAATGGAAGTTCTGATCTACCATAAAACATACAACAATTATATCAATAAACATTTCTGATTATATCAATAAACGAAAACTTCACCAATATGGAAGATTTCAAAGTTGATGTCAATGAATCAATCCTCTTCCAAGCTGCATATCAAAATAATGCCTCTTACATAGAAGGTGGACAACATTTTTATCTATGAATGAGTGGAATGTCATGTCTTATAAATAATTTCTCTCGTGATTCATCATTACCTGCTCCTAAAAACTTGAATTATTTTCATTGTTGTTTCAACAATCAAATATGAATTATTTTTGTATATAGCGATTTCCATGCCCCGTAGGCAAATCAACATTGGTCAAACTTGTGTCATGAAACCTCAACGTTTATTTCTATTATAAACCACCATTCATTAGGCACATGAAAATTGTTGGGACATTTGATATCCCAAATGACACTACTATAAATTCATAATGCCCATATCTTGTCATGGATGTCGTCTTGCTTGATAATAACCTAACCTCATGTCAATATTGAAAAATATTATTGCGTATATACCCCTTCTTAAAAAATTCTTCTAGTTGCATATACAATTCTTTCAATTCTGGTGCATCCCCATTCTGTAAGGTGTCTTGGACACTAGGGACGCTCATGGTACCAAATCAGTAGCGAAACCAATGTCTCTCTTAGGTGGCGGTCTTAGAATTTTCCCAAAAACATATTCAAAATCCCTCTGGATCGTCTTCAATACTTGTCACATTATCCCTAGCTACCTCTTCCATATAGGCTGCAAAAATTTGACATCCCTTCTTGAAAATCTTTTTCAGTATCATGGTTGAAATTTCTCTGACAATTGTTTCTCTCCGAATGCTTTGAATATTGCTTTGTTTCCCATCCTCATCAAGAAAAGTTATGGTCTTGTTGTAACAGTCTAGAACAACATGGTATTTTTCCAACCAATCCATGTCAATTAGACAGTCATATGATCCCAATGGTATGTTGTTCATATCCACCTTTTCGTTGATTCAATTCATGTCTACTGGACAACATTTAACCAACTCATTGATCTTCCTTTTAGCCCCCATGGCTAATTGAACTAACAAAAATTTATTATGCTTACTCCTTTGCAAGTAAAAATTTTCAACAATGTCAGAGTTTATGTAACAATGGCTAGCTCGAGAATCAATTAAAATTGATATGGGTTGGTTATCAATCTTACATTCCACTTGAATAATGGAGGATTGATACTCTACTTGATTGTTATCCAAGGATGCATAAATTCTTGGCATGCTTCCTCCCATATCTTCAACCGTTTCATCCTCTTGAATGTTGTGGACAATTCTCATTCTTTCACCTTTGTGAATCTAGTCCTTATATAAGTGATTTCCCTTACATTCCCAACATTGTACAGGTTGTTTCCTTGACATTTTCCCAAATGAATATGTTGTCTTGTGCTCATTTTGGGTTGATTGACCTTACTGATTTTCTTGGGAGTTATTTCTAAAAAAAGGTGGTTTAAAACCCTTATGCCTTTTCTCTTTCTTACCCTTCATCTTTTCATTCCAATATTTTTGGAAGAATGACCTCCCTCTTCTTTTCTCATAAAGATGATTTTCTCTCCTCCAAAGTTATGGGGTTATCATATTCTATCTTGTAACAATAAAAAGAGGGTAACCCACTCAAAAACCTTTGTATTTTGACCTTCTCATCCTTTTTGAAGCCCACGTACTTCAACAACTAAAAGAACCTCTTATCATACTCATCCATTGTCATGCTTCCCAACTTCAGTTCAAAGAATTATTTCATCTTTGTTTCATATTAATCCTCTGATAAATATTTTTTTTGGAAATATCCTTTGAACTGCCTCCATGAGACCTTTCTCTGATCAAGGTGCTTGTCTTGATTAAGATGATCACACCACATGGCTTTCTTTCCTTGCAAGTGGTAGGTTGAAATTCCTTTTTCTACCATGGAGGGATAATCGTGCAACTGGAAATATTTCTTCATTTACAATAGCCAGGCATCGGCCTTTTATCCCTTCCTTTGATCACCATTTAAAGTAGGTGGATTGATTTTCATGAGATCACCTTGCAATATGTATCCCTTAGGCCTTCTCCTATGTCTTCTGACATGAGACACACTTGGGCTTCTCCCTGGCCCTGAACTTGCATGAGTTCTCCTAGTGTATTTCTCTGGGGAATGATGATGCTTGCTCATGCTCCTTGATGTCTATCATTCCCATGTTCATATAATCCAGGTGGATATCAACCACGTATTCCACTTGGACCCACACCATTGTTTCTTTTAGTTTTCCAGTTTCCTTAATTGTAGTGCAATTTACTATTTTTAGCATTTTTTTGGGTCCTGAACTTCTGAAGCCATTTTGAGGCCCTAAACGACATTTTTTGGGAATGAATGCTCCGACAAATATAGCTCATCGTTGGACTCAGTATTCATTGTTAGAAGTGTAGTCCTCAGATAGATATTTCTAATGATGTATCATGTGCGTCAAACAAAGATAGTATGCCAAAGTTACGACCCCGGGAAATTGATGTACCAGTTTACCCCAAAGGGGCACATATTCTGATGTTTCACCTCCTAGGGTTAGAGTTTTGGATGTTTAGGGTTTTCCATTGTTTCTCAATAATGTATAGGCCTTCGAGCCTCATTGTAACATATATTTCAGAGGCCAGTACTCGCCACATCTCTTCTCAGAGATAAACTACCAGCGCCCGAGCTATTTTATTTCCATTCTGTCTGTAAGCATATTTCAATCATTTGTTGTTAATGAAATGAAGTTTTACTTCCACTGCATCTTTGTGTTTATGTGTATTTTTGTATTTCATTGTGTTCTTTCATAAATCCAGATTAGTGGTATCAGAGAAGTTTTCTCTTTCTCGATCCTTGTTTGCAAGTACCCAACGAGGTTGGGGTATATAGAGTTAGGGCTCAATCTGGTTGAATCGTTGCAAGATCAACCTCACAAAACCCGATGGATTCCCATGGGGGAAGAAAATAAAGATGAGGGAGCAAGAGATCCTATCAAATTATTGCTCCAAGAGGCCCTCAAGAGAAAAAGGAATGCGATGATGAATAACTTTGCCCAGATCCTTCAATGGCTACCCACTAGCGGCACATCTACATCCAACAGCCACTTTAGAGGCACCACTCCTTTTAAGGTACAGGTAAAATTTGACATTCCCATATTTGAGGGACAAATAGATGCAAATGTCGTTGATAGATGGTTGAATATGTTAGAAAGATATTTATCGGTTCATGACTTTTCTGACCGAGAAAGGATTATTTTTGCACTCCTTAAAGCCACCCCCCTTGTCAAGGACTGGTGGAAAACCTACTAGGAGCAACAGAGTGAGGGGAAACCCTCTCTGTTCTCGGTCTCACGCACTTGGAATTCTTTCCGAGATGCCATGAAGGAACAATATTATCCCATGGGGAGCTATGATGAAAAATACATACAATGGACTATGTTGTGGTAGCAAAGGGACCATGATGTGCATGAGCTGTCAAATATGTTCCATACCCTACGCACAAAGTTGGGTATCAAATATTCGGAGAAACATTTGGTGTTAAAGTACCACAGTTGTCTTCATAGATACATTCGGGAGGAAATGGAGTTCCTCGACATCTCCTCGCTTGGTGCGACATACTAGTATGCTGACAAGATTGAGCAGACATTCAAACAAAAGAAGCGAGACTTTGGGTCTTCGAATAAGAAGCAAGGGAAAGGTACCCCCAAACTGCCGAAAAAAGGACCAAGCCAAGGCAGGGCGGCCCAGGACAACATGCCAAAGCTGCAAGAAAAGAACAACATCACGAAGCCAAAAATGGGCATGGGGAAGTGGTGTGAATTCCATAAGTGATCCACTCACAACACAAGTGAGTGTTGGGCCAAGCAGTCATTGGTAGCCGAGTTGAAGGATTCTGAATTGGATGCAGACTCCGAATCTGAATTAGAACCTGATAAGGAGAATGATAGGGGGAAGAAAATTAATGATGCAGAGCCTATTGCCATCATTGCCACCCCAAAGATTCAAAATATCCAGAGGAGGCAGAGTGTCTCTTCCATTCCCATATGTGGGTAAAGGGTTCCCCGTTGCAGTTCATTGTCGACAGTGGGAGCCAAAAGAACCTCATATTATTAGAGGTCATTTCTGATGTATTATTAGGCCAACCATACTTGTGGATGCGACATGTTGTCTATGAGTCCAGGTCTCGTGTTGTTATTATTACTTTGGGAAATAAGTTGTACAGGATACCGCAAATAGAACCTCCTACAACCATCTCTCTGGTTACTACAAAACAATGCAGTAAGCTCATTTCCAAAACCATGAAATTTGTTTTCTTGATGATCCACCCTCAAGGAAAGAAGAAGATTGTGGCCACGACCTCCAGACAAGGCCCCTCTGCATGACAACAACAGATGGATAAGGTCATGGAGGAGTATGAGGACATATTCACCTCCCCCGAAGGGGTGCCTCTACACTGTCACGTCAAGCACCCCATCAATATGACCCCAAGTGTGTCATCTCCTAATGGACCAATCTATTGGTGCTCTGTTCCAGAGAATGATGAAATCAAGAGGCATATTAAGGAGCTGTTGCAGAAAGGTCACATCCGACCGAGTTCATTGCCCTATGGGAGCCCAATCATGTTGGTGCATAAGAAGGATGAGACTTGGAGACTCTGCATTGACTATCGAGCACTAAACAAGATCATTGTCCAGAATAGGTACTCGATCCCATGGATTGATGATCTTCTGGACCAACTCAAGGGGAAGAAATATTTCAGCAAAATCAACTAAAAGTCTGGGTATCACCAGGTACCAATTGAACCCTCTGATGTGTGGAAGACTACCTTCAAATCTAAGGAGGGACTTTTTGAATGGTTGGTCATACCTTTTGGGTTGACGAATGTGCCTACAACCTTAATGAGACTAATGGAAGACATCTTTCGACCATTCACCAACTCATTTGTAGTGGTGTACTTGGATGACATTCTGATCTTCAGCCAGACTTGGGAAGAGCACCTACACCAAAACCGACAGGTCCTCCAAACACTGTGGCAACACAAGTTGTGTGCCAATTTGGAGAAGTGCGCTTTTGGCATGACCCATGTTCAGTATATGGGATACATTATTGATGAGTGGTGGGTGCATGTTGATCCAACCAAGATCCAAGTCATTCAGGATTGGCCAACCCTAACCACCCTAACAGAGCTCCGCAGCTTTTTGGGTCTTGCCAATTTCTACCGCAGTTTCATGCTGGGATTCTCTCATATCACTTGGCCCTTGAGTCAAGTCACCAAGGGAGGAGAGAAAACAAAATTCTTTTGGTCTGAATCTCAACATAAGGAATTAGAAGATTTGAAGCATTGCCTCTGCTCTACACCAGTGCTCACATTACCAGATTTGCAACAACCATTTGAGATTGAGACATATGCCTATGACTATGCTATTGGGGCAGTCCTTATTCAATAGGGGAATCCAATGGCATATCACAGTGAGACACTTTCCAACACAGTCCCAAAGTATCCCAGTTATGACAAAGAGATGTATTCCATTGTGCATTACATTTTGGGAAGAATTACAAATGGAAGCATTACATTTTGGGAAAGGAAACAATCATCCACACAGACCACCGACCCTTGCAATTCATATAGACACAAGGGAAGTTGCAAAACGATCACCATAAGAGGTTGTCCACATACCTACAACAGTTCCATTTGAACATTAAGTACAAGAAAGGAAGCACCGATAATGTTGCATACTTCCTTAGCCGACCACCTATCATGGCGCTAACCACAGTGCTCAACTCTTGTGGGCACGATACTTATGATTGGCCGCTTCTCTACAAAAGTGATCCAAAATTCGGCCACACATACATTACACTCTTGGAGGGTAAGAAGTTCCTAATTTTCACCTCCAGGATGCCCTGCTATGTCACCTGGGACACCTTTTTGTTCCTTCATGCGAGCGTGCCAAGATGATTTGGGAGGTGCACTACAGTCGGTTTGTTGGGCATTTCGGGGTTGAGAAATCTGTGGTAGTACTACAAAAGTATTTCTATTGGCCGAACCTTCGACAGGATGTCGGGAAGTGTATCAAGTCCTACACTTCTTGTGCCATTTCCAAACTGACCATTAAGAAGCAAGGCCTCTATACTCTGCTACCTACCCCTAGTCGACCTTGGGAATCCATCTCCATGGATTGCATGTTGGGCCTTCCTTCTACTAAGCATGAAAATGACTGTGTTTTTGTGGTCAGCGACAGATTCATGAAGATGTCCATTATTATGGCCTGCAAGAAGAATATCATAGCAGAAGCCAATGCTAAAATCTTCTTTGAACGAGTGTGGGTACACTTTGGGATCCCACATTTTATCATCTCAGATCGATACATCAGGTTCCTCAGTACAATTTGGTCCATCCTCTAGTCGATGCTGGAGACCAACCTCACCAAGTCCACATCTTTCCATCTACAAACTGATGGCCAGAAGGAGGTCATCAACCGGATTATTTTACACATTCTATGCATGTACAACTCAAAGAATCCATGTACATGCGATGAGAGCATGCCCTATGTACAACACAGCTACAATCAGGCTCTCCATAGCTAAACCAACCAAAAACCCTTTTAGGTTGGCTTACAATTCCATCCACTATGTCCCATCGACGTAGCCATGCCATTTGTAGCTACTCGAGCAGATTCAGCCCTTGTCCAGTCTGAGGCTGACAAAGAAAACAACTTCATTCAGTGCATTCAACACATCCACCAATAGGTTCATGACATCTTGGACAGAGCCAATGCTAAGTACAAGCAACGACATGATCAACATCAGGTGCCACACAACCGCCAGGTGGGCGACAAAGTGTGGCTACATTTGCAAAAGAAGCGCCTCACTAGACCCTACCGCAAGATTCACCCGCTTTGATATGGGCCATACACCATCGCCAAGGCTGTAGGGGACAATGCCTTTGAGCTTAGTATTACACCATTCCTTGGTATGCACCCAATGTTCAATTTGGAATGCCTTCAACCCTACTTTCCACCTCTACTGGACACATCCGACATGGCAGAACAACTCACACCAACAGAGTTAAACCCAGGTTGTATGGAACAAGACACAACTGATTGGGTTATGGACACACGGATCAAGAACACCCGACAGTAGAGGATCCAACCATATTTGGTTGTCAAAGAAAGCCAACTCCTTCACCAGGGCAAGTGGCTCACCAGGGACCAAGTTTAGAAGAAGTTTCCTCATCTCATGGAGGAACTCAACGCAATGGGGACCATTGCTTCCTAAGGGGGGAGAAATGATCCAGGTGGATATTGGTGGCCACCCGCCTATTCCACTTGGACCGACACCATTTTTTCTTTCAGTTTCCTTAATTGTAGCACAATTTACTATTTTTAGTAGTTTTTCGGGTCGTGAACTTTCAGAGTTGTTTTCAGGCCCTAAACAACATTTTTTGGGCATGAATGTTGTGACGAATATGAGTTTTTTTTTATATCAATATTCATTATCAGTAGTGTAGTCCTCGGATGGATATTTCTAATGATGTATCATGTTTTTCAAATGAAGATAGTATGCCAAAGTTACGATCCCAGGAAATTGATGTGCCAATTTACCCCAACGGGGCCCATATTCTGGCATTTTATCTCCTAGGGTTAGGTTTTTGGATGTTTAGGGTTTTCCATTTTTTCTCAATAATATATAGGCCTTCGAGCCTCATTGTAACACAAATTTCAGGTGCCAGTAGCCACCACATCTCTTCTTAGAGATAAGCTACCAACGCCCAAGCTATTTTATTTCCATTATGCCTCTAAGCATATTTTAGTCATTTGTTGTTAATGAAATGAAGTTTTACTTCCACTGCATCTCTGCATTTATGTGTATTTATGTATTTCATTGTGTTCCTTCATAAATCTAGATCATGTAGATAAATGGTGTAATCTGCTCGAAGGGTATTTTTTGGTCCAACACATCCATAAACCATTACAGTAGTGAACTGTTTGACATAGTATTTATGCAACAAGTTAAGTAAATTTCCTAAAAAAAATAAAAAATAAAATCTAAGGGGATTGGAACCGAGCTTAACATTGGGGGGTCGTCTTCATCACTTTTGTGACGAAAATCCCACATAATTTCCAATTTTACATAGTTGTTTTCATCCAATTTTCCCTCATTGGACACTTCTATACGTTGTTGGGGAGGTCGAAGGAAATGATAAGCATCGACATAAGCATCACATGTTGAGTGACTACATAGTATTTTTTAGCACAATTTCAGTGTTCACAGGCCTATATACTCAGTTGTGAGATACTATATCAGACTACCACCAACATAACTTAATATATCAATAATTTCGTTGTGGAAACAACTTGAGGCACCACCCAGTCCGTGAATTAAGGAGAGAGATAAGGAGGTTTTTGACAGTGGAAAGACATCTATAGCCTAAGTTTTTGACGAAATTTAGCACCCTGAATTACCTATTGTTGCTGCAACAATGAGGAAAAAATTGCATTAGTAGTACCAATTCTATATGAATAACTTAGGAAGTATATTGCATAATTGGATTTGAGAAAGATGAAAACCCCTAAAGAACTTAGAGAAAAACTTGTGCAACTCATGCAAGAGTATCAAAAAAATTTAACAACTTTTTTAGAACATCCATAGTGGTTCAGGGAGGTGTTAAAAGGATCCAAAACCATTGATGAAGCAAAAACATCACATCAGGACGAGAAGTTGGGAAAACCTCAGGTTCACTGTTTGGAGCATGTAGTTGGCCATGATAGGGATGTGTACATGGAAGATGACCGAGCGATATACTTTGATGAGATCTTTGGTGTTAGTGTGTTGATGGAGATTGTCACTAGTATTAAAGAGGAGGGGGGAACATTTGGTCCCATCAAGGATGACTACGAGGGGGATGACAAAAAAAAATCCATTGCAACATTGGCATTGTTCAATGGAACCCAAGACACTAGCACCAATTATGGTCAAGATAATGCATGTGTTGGGATTGTTGGTGAGGATGGAGTCGAGGTAGCACCTATGTACGAGGAGGATACATATCCAGTCCTTGCTTATGATTTTTATTATGAGGATGAGGGGAGCAATCTTACAGATGATATCTCATGCCAGTTGGAAGATATAGGGCAGAGGCCTTTCACACTATACAATTTGGAGGATCACCTGTTGGTGACCGAGGATTAGGTTACACAGGTGTTGACCAGAACTGATGGATCTAGTAGGTTGATTGAGGAGATTTTTTGGAGAGCCAAGATGGAGGAGCGACACATCAAGATAGTAGGTGGAGTCACAAGTTCCCAATTATGCATCATCATGGAGGAAGTAGAACAACTGAAGTCAAATTACTTGCAACTATTTATATGGGAAGGGAAATTTCTCTCAAGTTTGCAGTGGAAAAGGACCGAGAGGTTTAGGAGCTACATTATCAGTTGAGCGTGGCATGCTCTTAACCACCTATATCAAGGACTCCATCATCTTTGGCATTAGTGACACAGGAGGGCATGTGTGCCACACATATTGAGAGGGATGAGCATTTCGAGTTGCAAGTACTCGAGGAGAGTTTGGATTGCGCTCTGAGTTGGCATTGCAGGGATCATGTGCCCTTTCTTTTGGAGAGCTCATTAGAAGTTTCAATATTAGTTGTAGAGGAGATAGTTGAGCACATTCCTTGTGGACCATGTCGCAAGGAGATATACCCATACTTGGATTGGGTTGACAGATACATGACGTATATGGACACACTTTGGGATGTAGTTTCAATCATCATTAGAAGAGTGTTGGGTCCAGTAGCATATACAGGATATAGGATGGTACAGAAGGACATGGTGGTGTGCAACAATATATAGGATCCCTCATTGACACATGGTGATGTTCACTGGAGCTTTGAGGCATTACCTCCATGGAGACCTCCTTACCGAGTCCTTGATTTTATCATTGGGATCGAGGACAGTCGTGGATCTATGGACATTGAGATGCCTTGGTTGTTTAGGGTTCGTGATAGAAAGTGAATGGAGTGGATAATGAAGTCAGAGTGTGATGAGAAGGTGATTATGATTAGATTAGTGCAACATCAACATGGTGGAATCTCTTTGAGATTGGTATGGGACCCTGGGATTGCAATTGTTAACAGCTTGACAACCGACACCAATGGGATTTCTAGTTTACGTAGGTTTGTTTGTTGGGAGGAGGGTCTTCTGAGGTGTTGATCGAGTTCATACAACTTCTGATTGCTTGGATTATCAGGGACAGTTAGGCAGGAGCTTGTGTCAACACCTTGCAAATTCACGCTATGAGTAGAAAATACTCCACCTTCTCCAGGATGGTTTAGAACCCTAGTATCATTTTCAGACAAATTCCATCGATGGAGCTTCAGATTATGATAACACTGCTTGAGGACAAGCAATATTGGGGCGGGAGGATTTGTAATGTCCCATTTTTGGCAAAATTAAATATTTAATTAATTATTTCATTATGTTTCCTAAAGTTAAATTTGGAAACTAATATTTAATTAATTATTATTTAATTTTAAGTTACTTAATTAAAATAACCTTATAAAGTCACTTTATTAAATAAAGTGCTCTTCTAGAAGCTTTGAGAAATTTGGGTTAGATCTCTTTACAACGATCCACATAACCTTTAAAAGGAAAAGAGAGCAAGTCATTTGGGAAGATTGAATTTTGGATCATTTTCTTGTGGAGTGCTCGGTGAGCCAAGGTTTTCGTTAGGTTTTTGGAAAAACCCTTTCATTAGAGTTTGGCTTCGGTGGTGAGACTATACACCCTAGTTAAACAAAGAGGGGAATCCATCTAGGGTTTCCATTGGAGCTTCAGTCTCATTTCATCTTGGTGTTATGTTTGGAGAGATCGAGCATTGTTCCAAGTTATGTTTTTTATTATTGATGTATTGCAACTGCCATTACAACCATTTATTCTTATAAAGTTGTATTCAGTGATTTCGTAATAATACAATTCCCCTGTTATATCTTCCATTTATGTTTTCTTTGATGTGTATATGATATGTTTGAAGAAATTACAAGGGTTTGTAACAAAGTTAATGCCCTAATTTTGTTTACAAATTAAAACCCTAGTTTTCTCATAAGCGAGATCTTATAAACTATTTAGTGCTTTCCCTTCACTTTACTTCACATTTTGGTGAAAGAATCAGAAGTATACCAGATAATTTCTTTGCCTCCATTATTTATCCACATCATATTAAATAATGCAGAGAATTATTCAATTTCAACTTCTTCTTCCTATAATATGACCATTGATGGCTTCTCATGTTACTAATAAATTCAGGGCATTTATTTGATCATGGCTTTCCTTTACCCTACAATGATAACATATTCATATCTTTTCAGGTTTATAGTTTTTCTCCAAGGTAAATGCCTCATTGATTATTGCTTGAAATGCTGATGTCTTATTCTTCATTGCCTCGTCCTCCCTTGCTTCTTTTGTTGGTTTCCTTCTCGAGCCATTCTTCACATGCCTTTCCTCTTGAGATGGATGGTCATTCCTCATCACATGAAGGTGAGAAATTGGTGGTTTATAATGGGAGGGATATTTCCATAGTGCACTTCTATTTCAAAATTACAAGTTGTTTCAAAGTTCTAATCACCACTTCTTGCACCTAGGGGAGGTATTTATCCTTCTTATATTAATTCTCTTTCCGTGTGAAAGTGAAAGAGTGATCAATAAGAAACCGTAAAATGGAAAATATTTTTCAAAAGAAATCTCTGTACCATTTATGTATGGAACCTTCAACAATGCTAACAATTGCTAACCCTTCAACTCTATTATATTTGTTTGAAGAGGCAGATAATTTCATAAATTTGTAATCCTGACCACCCCCCAAAAAATTCAGAATTATTCATCGATTCCTCGAATTTGCAAAATATATTATCCATCAAAATAGTCCACAGGAAATAAATTATTTCAAAAAATTGCAAATAATTTTTTTATTTCAGGAGTACTCTTCAGGAAGTAAATTATGGGAAATACTCTTCAAGATATAATTAGTAGTATATGGACAGACACCATTAAGAATTAATCAGCTATCAAAGTTGGCATACCTGAAACTAAATGAAATGGATGTCCAAGAATCAATACTCCTGCAAATTAAATATTGACATGATCGTTTCCCTTCTTCATCAACAAATAAGTACTAACAGAAAGGCACACATGCATACAGAGATAACAACGCAAGGACTGTAGCATCAACAAAGACACAATACATTAACATCCAAACCGACACACAAGCCATGAAAAGCATCCAGACTCAAACACACAAACCACACAAATCATCCAAATGCAGACACACAAACTAGATTAAAGAAGAGAATGATAAGGTCCGCACGGGCAAAAAAAACATAATTCAAAGCCACCTCGTAGCTTTTTAACAACGGTCAAATGCATAAAAAGCACCTAAAAGATGGCCAGATTCAAATTTATGAACCAAACACTCTCAATCCAAGTCCAATGAATATTACAATGACATGTCATTGTTTGCTATTATGTCAGAAAGAAAATCAAAAAATATTCTACCAGATGGGACCACTATTTGTTCTTTCAATCTGGTGCATGCCCATTCTGTAAGGTGTCTTGGACACTAGGGAAGCTCATGGTACCAAATCAATAGAGAAATCAATGTCTCTTTTAGGTGGAGTTCCTATAATTTCCCCAAAACCATCTTCAAAATCCCTCAAGACTGGATGGTCTTCAATACTTGCCACATTATCCGTAGCTACCTCTTCCATATAGGCTGCAAAAATTTGACATCCCTTCCTGAAAATATTTTTCAGCTGCATGGTTGAAATTTCTCTAACAATTGTTTCTCTCAGAATGATTTGAATCTTTCTTTCTTTCCCATCCTCATCAAGAAAATTTATGGTCTTGTTGTAATAGTCTAGAACAACATGGTATTTTTTCGACCAATCCATGTCAATTAGACATTCATATGATCCCAATGGTATGATGTTCATATCCACCTTTATGTTGAGTCAATTCATGTCTACTGGACAATATTTAACCAACTTATCGATCTTCCTTTTAGACCCCGTGGCTAATTGAACTAACCAAAATTTATTATTCTTACTCCTTTGCAAGCAAAAAATTTCAAGAATGTCAGAGTTTATGTAAATATGGCTAGCTCGAGAATCAATTAAAATTGATACGGGTTGGTTATCAATCTTACCTTCCACTTCAATCATGGGGGATCAATACTCTTCTTGCTTGTTATCCAAGGATGCATAAATCCTTGGCATGCTTCCTCCCATATCTTCAATTGTTTCATCCTCTTGAATGTTGTGGACAATTCTCATTCTTTCACCTTTGTGAATCTATCCCTTGTATAAGTGATTTCCCTTACATTCCCAACATTGTACATGTTGTTTCCTGGACATTTTCCCAAATGAATCTGTTGTCTTGTGATCATTTTCGGTTGATTGACGTTGTTCATTTTCTTGGGAGTTATTTATGAGAAAAGTGGTTTAAAACCCTTATGCCTTTTCTCTTTCTTACCCTTCCTATTTTCATTCCAATATTTTTGGAAGAATGACCTCCCTCTTATTTTCTCATAAAGATGCTTTTCTCTCCTCCAAAGTTCTGGGGTTATCATATTGTATCTTGTCACTTTACAAAGAGGGTAACCCACTCAAAAGCCTTTGGATTTTGACCTTCTCATCCTTTTTGAAAGCCACATACTTCAACAACTCAAAGAACCTCTTATCATAGTCATCGATTATCATGCTTCCCAACTTTATATTACTTGAGTTCAAAGAATTCTTTCATCTTTTTTTCATATTAATGCTCTAATAAATATTTCTTTTAGAAATATCCTTTGAACTGCCTCCATAAGGCCTTTCTCTCATCAAGGTGCTTGACATGCTTAAGATGATCCCACCACATGGCTTCCTTTCCTTGCGAGTGGTAGGTTGCAATTCTTGTTTCGACCAGGGAGTGATAATCGTGCAACTATAAATATTTCTTCATTTCCAAGAGCCAGGCCTCGGCCTTTTCTCCCTTCCTTTAATCACCATTTAAAGTAGGTGGCTTTATTTTCATGAGATCACCTTGCAAGATGTCTCCCTTAGGCACTCTCCTCTGTCTCCTGACCCATCACCTCTGGTCTGCACCAGTGATTACATTAACAGACTTGCAACAACCATTTGATATTGAGACAGATGTCTCTGACTATGATATTGGGGAAGTCCTTACTCAACAGGGGGCTTCCAATGGCATATCACACTGAGGCAATTTCCGACACAGTCCAAAAGTATCCCACTTATGACAACGATATGTATTCCATTGTGAAGGTTTGCTGACAATGGAAGCATTACATTTTGGGAAAGGAAACAGTCATCCACACAGATCATTGAACCTTGCAGTTGATACAGAGACAAGGAAAGTTGTAGAATGATCGCCATCATAAGTGTTCCACATACCTACTACAGTTCCATTTGAACATTAAGTACAAGAAAGGAAGCACCAATAATGTTGCAGACTGCCTTAGCCGACCACCTATCATGGTGCTAACCATGGTTCTCAACTCTTGTGGGAACGAGACTTCTGATTGGTCGCTTCTCTACAAAAGTGATCCAGAATTTGGCCACACATACAGTATGCTCTTGGAGGGTAAGCAAGTTTCTAATTTTCACCTCCAGGATGCCTTGCTATGTCACCTGGGACACCTTTGTGTTCCTTCAAGAAAGCGTGACAAGATTATTTGGGAGGCGCACTATAGTCAGGTCACTGGGAATTTTGGGGTCGAGAAAACCATGGAAATACTGCAAAAGTATTTCTATTTTTCGAACCTTCGACATGATGTCGAAAAGTACATCAAGTCCTACACTGTTTACACAATTTCCAAACTGACCATCAAGAAGCAAGGCCTCTATAATCCGCTACCTACCCCTAGTCTACCTTGGGAATCCATCTCCATGGATTACATGTCAGGCCTTCTTTCTACTAAGCATGGAAATGACTGTGTTTTTGTGGTCATCGACAGATTCTCGAAGATGTCCATTATGATGGCCTGCAAGAAGAAAATCACAGCAGAATCCATTGCTAAGCTCTTCTTTGAGCAAGAGTGGGTACACTTTGGTATCCCACAGTCTATCACCTCAGATCGGGACAACAAATTCCTCAGTACATTTTGGTCCAGCCTCTGGTCGATGCTGGACACCAAGCTCACCAAGTCCACAACTTTCTATCCGCAAACTGATCGCCAGACAGAGGTCGTCAACCAGATGATTGTACACATTCTACGCGTGTACAACTCAAAGAATCCACGCACATGGGATGAGAGCCTCCCCTATGTACAAAAAAATTACAACCGGGCTCTCCATATCTCAACTAGCCATAACCCCTTTCAGGTGGGCTTGGGATTCTAGCCACTATGTCCCATTGACATAGCCATGCCATTTGCGGCTACTCAGGCAGATTCAACCCATGTCCAGTCTGAGGCTAACAAGGAAAACAACTTCATTGAGTGCATTCAACACGCTCGCCAACAAGTTCATGACATCTTGGATAGAGCTAATGCTAAGTACAAGCAACGACATGATCAACATTGAGTGCCACACAACTTCTAGGTGGGCGACAAAGTGTGGCTACATTTTCAAAAGGAGTGCCTCACTGGAACCTACCGCAAGATTCGTCCGCTTCGATATGGTCCATACACCATCACCAAGGCTGTAGGAGATAATGCCTTTGAGCTCATTATTCCACCATTCCTTGGTCTGCACCCAGTGTTCAACGTGGATCGCCTTCGACCCTACTTTCCACCTCTACTAGACACATCCGACATGGCATAAAAACTCACACCAACAGAGTTAAACCCAGATTGCATGGAATAAGCCACAATTGATCGGATTATGGACACAGAGATCAAGAACACCCGAAATCAAAGGATCCAACTATATCGAGTTGTCAAACCAGGCCAACTCCTTCACCAGGGAAAGTGGCTCACCAGGGACCAAGTTTAGCAGAAGTTTCCTCATCTCATGGAGGAACTCAACGCAATGGGGACCATTTCTTCCTAAGGGGGAGTAATGATCCAAGTGGATATTGGTATCCACCCACATATTCCACTTGGACCCACCCCATTGTTTCTTTTAGTTTTTTAGTTTCCTTAATTGTAGCACAATTTACTATTTTTAGCAATTTTTCTGGTCATGAACTTCCGGAGCCGTTTTGAGACCCTAAACGACATTTTTT
>JZKD02S1768946.1:1131322-1157665 GCA_000966675.3 Picea glauca | reverse complement strand
GCAAGAAAAAATAATGATACACATAAATGACATTTTAGAAAGAAAACCATGTCTATATTAACATGAAAAGACATGTGGAACACAACTATAGGTGTAATGCCTTGCATGAGGACACTTGGATCAACCCCAAAAATGTTAACCGATGGACATCGAGGTACATGGAGGGCTTGATACTCTTAATTAAATTCTAGTTCTGTACCCTTACACATGATACAATCTAGTGGAAACATTGTAATCCTGCCAATCTGGAAATCTTGAAAACCATTAAGTCTGTTGAATTTTGAATGGGACCTTATTCTACTTTCTGCATATGAATTCCAATGAAGTTGGAACCACTGTCAAACATCCTGAAACAATTAATGGTAATGTTAAAAATTGAAGTATGAAAATGAAAGATAAAGGAGAATGCCACTTTTACTTTAAGAATTTAAAATTACCATTAATTAATAGGGTGGGTGAAATGGTGTTGATGTTTGGAAAGATTTAAAATGTTTATTAGTGGTTCATGAGGGGGTCTTTTTCCACCTAAGGGACCCATGACCCTCTTTCTCTCTTGGCCAAGCCTGCAAACAAGAACAAATCCAACGAAATGGCTCATACAGGCTAAAACTCCACTGAAACGCCATCGTCTGTACCGTACGACATTTCCAAATCAGGAAACATCGTATCGTACGGTCGACAACATTTTGGTGGATTTTCGTACTCGTTTCGACGTTTTTGCAAGTTTTGGGTACTAGTACCACACCTAGGGGGTCGTTTCCTGCAACTTAAATGGAAATTCAATAGGTCAAGGTTGAGCATCAACACCCAATAGGTTTGCTACAACCTTTTCCACTTCTAGAACATAGGTGTGAGGAAATAAAATGGATTTCACTACCCAACTTCCAAAGACAATAAATCATCATGGTGTCATCATGGTTGTAGTTGATAAATTGAGAAAGGTATTGTATTTCATTCCCATAAAGTATACTCATGGGAGAAATTTTCAAGTTGCATGGGATTCCCACAATTGTTTTTTTTGGATAGGGATACAAAAGTCTATTTCAAATTTTTGGAGATGTATTTGCAAAGACTTGGTCACCAAGTTGAATTTATATATTGTTTATTATCCGCAAACATATGGGTAAAATAAAGAGTAAATAGAATGGTTGAAAACATGATTCACGTTAATTAATTATTTAACTTGATTCAAAGTTAAAGAAGAAATTAATTATTTAACTTGTGAAAGTGTAAAAATATATTAAATTAATAATAAAAGGAAAAGAGGGTAAATTGCGCAATTTCCATTTTGGCTCTAATAAAAAGGGGAAAGAAGGAATTATCAAAATTAGGAAACTAGGGAATGGAGGTAACATATTAAGGGAAAGAGGGGAACTTATGGTAAAAAGCGAGGTCAACTTAGTAAAGAATCTGCAATTAAGAACCTTCTAAATTGAACTAAATTAGCAACTTCATTTTTAGGGGAACTATTTAAAACCTGTAAGGGAATCTAGGGACACCTAGGAGTAAATTTAGGAGTAACTCTAGCTGGGTGAGGGAAATGAGACAATTATTAATTTAAAGAAAATAATTATTGGAGGAAAGTGGGGGATGGATGACACTTGTACGAAGGAGAATTATTAGAAGATTTTTATTAAAACTTAAATTAAATGAGATTTAGGGAAAGTTTGGAAGTTATATAACTCTATAAAAGAGAGGAAGGAGGAGGAAGTAAGGGGATGGAATGTTAGCGTAACGTTACACTACCGGATTTGTGACTTCACTGATTACTTGTGGGGAGTTGGGATTTCCCAGCTCAGATCGGAGTGGTAGCTCGGCCTTGCGAGGCGATCTAGGAGCTCGATGTACCATCTGAATATTGTGTGGCCCCTTTTCGGCTTGGGGGGATAAGGGGGAAGCAGAGTACCCCTAGCGTTGGATGGGAGGTACCGGTGTAGTCTCGACGGTCGGCGAGTAGGATTTGCACAGAGCGTGCGGACGTCAGCCGGAGAAGGCGATCATGCAATGGTATGTTTTTCATTTTGCATGATAGAAGGTATTAGGACCTTGGCACTATCTTATTGTTATCAACATTTTTATCTTGGCTTGTGAGATGAAAACTACTTGGCTTAACTCAGCATGGATTCTTGTCGGATTGATTGGTTTTCCTTTTTGTTCTTCAACGATTGTAATTGTGTTACGGTTATAAAAATATTTCTTCTTACTCTGCTTTTGCATGTCGGTATTGGATAAAAGACATTTTATGACCTCATCGTTCTTGACCTTCCTTGGTTCTGTGCGATCTACAGTTGTGCCTTACGATTGTTTGGTTTGCGTTTTTATGTTTGCATTTCCATGCATTTAAGTGGAGGAAACCCACACGATTTTCGACCACATAGTCTCTGCGTTTTTGGAGTGGTATATCCCTGGGATTTTGTGGAGGATACCCACACAGTTTTCGACCACATACCTATGCATTTTTGTTTGTATTTCTCTGCGATTTTGTGGAGGATACCCACACGATTTTCGACCACATCATCTCTGCGTTTTTGGTGTTACATATCTCTGCATTTGTGTTGTGTTTCTCTGTGATTTGGGGGAGGATACCCACATGATTTCGACCTCATCATCTCTGCATTTTTGGTGTTACACATCTCTGTGTTTTTTGTGTTATAATTCTCTGAGATTTGGTGGAGGATACCCCACGGAATTTCGACCACATCTCTGCGTTTTTGTGTTATAATTCTCTGCGATTTGGTGGAGGATACCCCCCATGAATTTCGGCCACATCTCTACATTTTTTGTGTTATAATTCTCTGCGATTCGGTGGAGGATACCCCCACGAATTTCAACCACATCTCTGCATTTTTGGTTTGTAATTCTCTGCGATCTGGCAGAGGGTACTCTCACAATTTTTTACCACTTAATCTTTGAATTTTTGTGTTATAATTCTCTACGATTTTTTGGAGGATACCCCCATGAATTTTGACCACATCTCTGCGTTTTTGGTTTGTAATTCTCTGAGATCTGGTGGAGGGTACCCGCACAATTTTTGACCACTTAACCATTATACAACATTTTAACCATAGTCTCAAACAATATTGCTAATTATTTTCTTATGATTTTCAACTGGAGCCAACAATAAAAGTAAGAGAGACATGTACAGGTCTTTAAGCTTCTTGAGTTGGGATAGCCAGTGTGGAACACTACCACTCAAGTTATTGTGGTGTAGATGTCTGCACAGCCAGGGAATTAAGATTAAAAGACAGAGAAAGTATCGATCTTTAAATGACATATTTTTCTAGGATTAAAAGACGGACAAAGTAAATGTTTATGTTTGATGCTGATAAGAAAGCACTTACAGTCTCTCCCACATAGTTAAATTTGAAAAATTTGGCAATGCTCTGACCAGCTGATTATCGGCAAGGGACCTAGTAATTTCAAAATGACGAATGGATGAATACAGTACCAGTATAATATTGACATGGATACATTTTTATTTTTAATCTCTATGAGTATTTGAACTTGAAAAAAATATAATACTGCTTACATGTTAACTAATGCGGTCAACTGTCCAATATCTGTAGGTATTGTTCCTCTAAAATTCCTTCCAGACAAATTTCTGACAATAGGAACATTATCATAAACTCTTACAATTTCACATCCAGCTATAAATTATAAGCAAACTATATACAAATGAAAGGATGAAACTTACAATTCTGATATTCTGATGTTCGATGATGTGTTATCAAAGTGAATTCCTTCCCACTGGATCAAATAGCAAGGATCTGAAATACAATATTTTATGCCAAACCTACTTTTTGATCACGTCAAGAGGTTCAACTGTAGTTTAATAACTACAGTCATTTATGGTAATGATATTGTAGCTTTATTGTTATGGATAACACCTAAAATGTAATGTGATTATTATTTTTGCAAAGTTATTGTGATATAAAAGGTAATGTGGGTATTATTTCATGGTGATGTTATTATAATCTTTACTGTTATTGATAGCATACAATTGTAATGTCCTTGAACTAAGTACAATAAGTTTTTATGACTTAATAAATGGGGATTTGCAATTAATTGAATTTACATTATTTTTAAGGTTGGATTTGGTAACTCGCCGACTATTGGAAATCGTATGGAGTGATTGATATTTCCTTTAAATGCCAATTGAGTCATAGGAAAGGGCCTTGTCTTAATAATAATTGGTCATTGTCGGAGTCCTTCTAACTTGCGTCTTTCGTAGAGGACGTGGTTGTGCATTTAACTATTGTTGCACTTAATTATTGTTGTACTTGGTTGTAATCTTTAATTGCTTGGTTTGCTTGTGTTGGGCAAGATGTAGACACCTCCATGCTCCTCAGAACAATTTCCATCCCTAAGACCTTAAATGGTTAAAATTGATGGGAACCTGGGCTTGAGCGTTTCTTATGTGTCTCGGAGGTCCTAACCATTGCAGGGTAGGACGGGCAGGTAGTCAGTCTTATTATTTTGTTGGTTGATTGTTGTTCATTGATGGCAGATGTTGATGTGCATATTAGATCTTTATGTTGATATTGCAGTTGTATGCATCATGATTCGTCGTATTGTGGCAGCGCAAATCATAATGTCTTGTTACCCTTGTACACATGCACAGACAAAAAAAAAAATGCACTTGTTTTAAGAGGTTTGTCATCGTAACGAGGAGGTCTGTTATATATGGTATCAGAGTGGGTTCAACCTGCGACTTGGGATCACTACAACTTTCGCTGACATGATTTGATTATACTATTGCTAATAGAGTTAATTGTGTGCATGCAGATAATTATGGTTAGAGGACGCCGCGGAGGCAGATGACGGGGTGTTAGGGGAGGAGGCAGGACACCTCTGGTAGCATCCACACGTGAGGGGTCTAACCCCCAGGGAGATGAGCAGGTTCTTGGACAGGAGTAGATAGCAGTTGGTGATGTTGTCGAGATGATGAGATCTTTTCAGCGCATGTCTGAGGCACTGATCAGCCATTTGGACAGAAATGAGGCCAGAGCACCGACACTCATTGAGGTTCCACTGCGCACTCCGGTCGGTACTGGTAGCATACATCGCGAACTTGAGAAGGTAAAATTTCCCGAGTTCCTTGGTGCCCCGGATGGCGCAGCCGCCGAGGCATGGTTGGAGAACATGGCGATGTGCATCGCACTTCACGATTATACCTCTAACATGAAGGTCTGCATGGCGGTATTTCAATTGAAGGGGAGCGCTCTTCTATGGTGGAAGATGCTCCTACCCCAGCTGAACATGGTCGTCGAAGACGTGTCATGGGAATTGTTCGAGGAACGGTTCCGAGAGAGGTACCTTTCAGAGGAATTCATCGAGCATCAGCTCAATGAGTTCAACGCCTTATGACAGGGAGGTCGTACGGTGACCGAGTAGGAGGCCCGTTTTATGGAGCTGCTCTGGTACGATCCACACCTTAACATGGAGAAACTTAAGGTCAACTGGTTTGTGTCTGGCCTTAATGGTAGCCTATGTGCAAAGGTTAGGATTTTGGTGCCTCAAACCTTGCACGATGTCATCCAGAATTCCCTCATAGCAGAGGAGGAGCTCATCAGTGGGGGTCAAACCAGGACTTCCGCGAGACCAGCAGGGCAGATTTCATCTGGAACCCAGTAGCAAAAGACACCAGCGAGACTTACGCTGGGGTATCATGGCTTCCAGAGGGGATCCACTTTCACTACCCCTTGGCGATTTTCTCCTCAGCAGTGGACACCTTATCGGGGACCACCACATCAGTGGCAATGTCGCCTGTAGTAGCAGCAGTTTAGGCCTATTCAGCAGAACAGACCAGGGTTCTAGGCCGGTGGGTCGTCGTCTTCTACTTCGGGTACCAGGACTACTGGGCCGAAGAAGGGGTGTTGGATGTGTGGGGAGACACACTACTAGCGCGACTATCCTGTTGAGAAGACTAGAGAATTCAGATCAGTCGGACCCACTACCGTGGGAGATATGGGCAAGGGCCATCAGATTCATGCAATGGTGAATAACTAGCAAGAAGAGCATTAGTCGACTGTGCTTGAGACGACAGGTACCATTGCTGACCTGACCCTTAGTATTTTGATAGATCCAGGTTCTACCGAGAGTTTCATTTCTGGTGAAGTGCTAAAAATGATTAAGGTAAAGGCAGTCAAACAGGATGAGTTTAGCTTCGTAGAGATGGATTTGGGAGCCAAACAGAAGGTTGGAGGAAATGTTACGGGCTGTGATCTTAACTTGGGAGATTTTGTCACGAGGACCAACCTGTACGTCACAATCTTAGGATCTTATGATGTTGTGATTGGTATGGATTGGTTGGAATCACATGAGGCGATACTCAACTGTAAGACAAAATGGTTGAGCTTGATCGATGATGAGGGAAAGAGATGTGTGATTGTAGGATGGAACCAGGGAGTTTCCCTGAGGTTCGTCTCTTCCTTACAGTTACAGAAGAGTATGCGCAAGGGGTCCAAGCTTTATGTGATCCTTGCGTTAAATGAGAAGGGAGTAGCGGAAGGTCTAGAAAACCTTCTGGTGGTGAAGGAGTTTGTAGACGTATTCCCAGAGGAGTTACTTGGGATGCCACTGGAAAGGGAATTGGAGTTTACCATAGACCTAAAACCGGGGACTGAACCGATATCAAGGACATGTTATCGGATGTCGACCTCGAAGCTACAAGAGTTGAAAATGCAACTGGAGGAGTTTCTAGACCTGGGACTGATACATCCTAGTGTGTCACCATGGGGTGCACTGGTTATTTTCATACGAAAGAAGGACGGATCATGGAGGCTTTGCATTGATTATCGTCAACTGAATAATGCCACGATAAAAAATCAGTATCCCTTGCCGAGAATTGATGATATGTTCAATCAAATGAAGGGTGCGATGATGTTCTCCAAGATCGATTTATGAACAGGGTATCACCAGCTATGGATCAAGGAGGATAAAGTCCCTAAGATCGCCTTTAAGACGAGATTTGGACATTACGAGTTTACTGTTTTACCGTTTGGATTGACAAACGCCCCAGGGGTATTTATGAGTTTCATGAATGGGGTGTTCCGCGAGTACTTGCACAAGTTCGTCCAAGTGTTCATTGACGATATTTTGATTTACTCTCGTACGACGGAGGAGCATGATGAACACTTGTGCTTGGTACTACAGTGTCTGCAAGAGCACAAATTGTATGGGAAATTGTCCAAATGCTCTTTTTATCAATCAAAGATTCACTACTTAGGGCATGTCATCTCCGACGAAGGCATCGTCATGGATCCAACCAAGGTTGAGGCTATTATGGAATGGCCTGCGTAGACGAATGTCACGGAAGTGCCTAGATTTATGGGTTTAGCAGGATACTATCGACGGTTTGTCGAGGGATTTTCAAAGATAGCAAATCCGATCACGGAATTGCAGAAGAAAAACAAGAAGTTTGTTTGGACCGAGAAATGCGCGGAAGCATTTCAGAGGCTTAAGTAGTTGTTAACAACAATGCCGATACTAAAGGTCCCTGACATGGACACGGACTTCTTGGTATGCACTGAGGCGTCCAAGTAAGGTTTAGAAGAAATCTTTATGCAAGACGGACGAGTGATTGCTTACATTTCAAGAAAACTGAGAGGGCATGAGGAGAAATAAGTGACGCACGATTTGGAGTTATTAGCCATCGTATATGCCTTGAAGGTTTGGAGACACTACCTTGTTGGATAAAAATTTGAACTAAAGACTAATCATTGTGGATTACAACACATTTTTACGCAAAGCGACCTGAACGTGCGACAAGGGCATTGGTCGGAATTGCTTAGAGAGTACAAATTTGAGATTAATTACATAAAGGGAACAATGAACCGAGTGGCGGATGCTTTGATTCAGATACTACGCATCTTATCGGTGGTTCCTCTTCAGACGAACCTACGTGAGAAGATTCTCACTTTACAGTGTGACGATGACTGATACAAAGAGGTTGAGGGTTTTATCTGACAAAACACAATGATGGTACCACGATATGAGGGATTTTCATTTGATAGCGATGGGTTATTGAGGTTTAAAAATTGGATTTACGTACCGCCAAACGACGAGTAAAGGATGTTGATCCTGAGCAAGGCTCATAGAGCAGTTTACATGGCTCACCTGGGAGTCACGAAGATGAGGGTAGACCTTAAACCCTTATTCTTCTGGAAGGGAATGAAGGCCGACATAGTCAACTATGTGGCCAGATGTCTTAAGTGTCAGCAGGTGAAGGCTGAACACAGACACCCAACAGGACTACTTCAACCACATGCCATTCCAGAATCGAAATGGGAGGTTATTTCGATGGATTTAATTGTTGGATTTCCATTGACAGCCAGGAGACATGACTCGATTTTTGTAGTAGTAGACACTCTGACGAAGAGTTCTCACTTTATTCCTGTGCGTACGACATATCAGGAACCTGACATAGCTAGAGTTTTCTTCAGTGATATTGTGAGGATGCATGGCGTGCCTAAGAAGATTATATCCAACTAAGTATCGGTGTTTACTGGATGATTTTGGATGAGTTTCCAAAAGGCCTTAGGAACCCAACTTAACTTTAGTACTGCGTATCACCCAAAGACTGATGGGTAGACAGAACAAACAAACCAAACCTTGGAAGACATGTTGCGCATGTATGTGATGGACCAACAAAATCATTGGGAATAATTCTTGCCACTAGTGGAGTTCGCTTACAACAATAGTTACCAGAGCACCATTAAGATGGCGCCTTTCGAGTTTCTTTACAGGCGTCCGTGTCGGATGCCATTGAGTTGGGATCGTCTTGAGGATAGGGTCCTGGTGGGACTAGAAGTGATCCAAGAAATGGAAGAGAAAATGCAAACCAAGGACAAAGGATTAAATAAGAATAGGATCAACAGAAAATTTATTTCGATGCGCACCGAGTCAACCATAGCTACAAGGTCGGTGATCGAGTCTTCTTATGGGTTAAACAGCATAAGAGTTCGATCAAGTTTGGAAAGGGAGATAAAATCTCCCTTAGGTTCATGGGACCTTTCGATATTGTGGAGAGAAAGGGGCCCGTGGCCTATCGACTAGCCTTGCCTGTTTCCTTGAGGCATATGCACAATGTTTTTCATGTATCTATTTTGAGACATTACATTAGTGATCCTACACATGTGATTGACATGAGTTCCTTGCAGGTATCAGATGAGGGAGCCCTCACAGTTGATCTGGTCCACATCTTAGATCATTGTGTTTGATATTTACGACGTCGAACACTAGACCAAGTCAAGGTCCAGTGGGACAATTATAGTCCGCACTCGACGACCTGGGAGGACGCATATGATATGCACCAACAGTTTCCATTTTTGTTTGATAGATAGACATATGATACTGTGATACACTTATTTCATCATTTATACTGTGAAACTTTGGGACGAAGTTTAGACCAAGAGGGGGTGTATGTAACATCCCGCTTTGGCGCACAGAGAAAACTTATTCTTTGAGGACACTTGCTCGCAAGTGATCCAGACTATTATGATATTAAAACATGTGTTCTTGATTATGATGAGTTATGGTAGATGACATGATGTTTTACTTCTTTGACATAGACAGGTGCTATTGACTCGATTTTACTGAGTGTGCAGGGTTTTGGACCTTGAGGATGCAGAGGCATCGAAAGAACCCCTTGGACTTCGGATCAATTCAAGGAGTGTGATATTGGGGTTTGATTGTTTACTGTGATTTTAGTACATTTTTTTAGATGATATGATGTGGACATGTTCTGACACGATTTTGCATGATGTAGGATGACAATAGCTTGCCGACCAGAATCACATATGGAGTAAAGGGGCCACACATGACAACCAGAGAGGTTGAGGGAGAGGTGTGGACAACAACACTACCACAACCTACTAGCACTCTGACCATGGCTCAAGTTGTAGGTTAACGATTTCCTAGTTCGAGAGGACCCACGATGCCGTGAGGGAAGACTGCGACAGTCGCTCACGATGATTCTAAGGGGCACGCAATAAGGCGGGGGCCTTATTCCTTAGAAGCCCTTAGTCTCCCACAAGTTCACCTAGTGGAGTATTGACTCCAGGGGTTATTGATGTCTACCAATCATTCAAGAAGAAAGTGGCACCCTTGGAGGACGTGGTGCATATTGAAGGGCACGTCTTGCAAAAGAAACATAAAGGCGAGTGGCACCCTTGGAGCATGTGGTGCGTCCTGAAGGGCACGTTGCATGAAAGAAACAAAAGAGGCGAGTGGCACCCTTGGAGCACGTAGTGCATCCTGAAGGGAACGTCATGTTGGTGATGTTAAAGGAACAAACCTAGATGGCCCTAAGATAGACAACACATTAATAAATTTTAAAACAACTCCCCTAATTAAATGTCGCCCAGTTCAGAATCTAAGTTCCAAGTCAAAAACTTCTCTAGGGGTAAAATTTTGTTTATCCTTAAGAAAATATCTCTATAAAGATAAAATGATAAAGTTTAAAATAAAATAACAAAACCACTTAAGCAATAATTGTGGAATTCTTAAATTTTTGGGTAAAATGAAGAGAGTAAGAACTTGAATAAAATCTGTGAATATCAAAGGTAAAGAAGAAATTAATTATTTAACTTGTGAAAGTGTAAAAAGATATTAAATTAATAATAAAAGGAAAAGAGGGTAAACTGCGCAACTTCCATTTTGGCTCTAATAAAAAGGGGAAAGAAGGAATTATAAAAATTAGGAAACTAGGGAATGGAGGTAACATATTAAGGGAAAGAGGGGAACTTATGATAAAAAGTGAGGTACCCGCACAATTTTTGACCACTTAATCTCTGTTTTTTTGTGTTATAAGTCTCTGTGATTTGGTGGAGGATACCCCCACGAATTTCAACCACATCTCTGCATTTTTGGTTTGTAATTCTCTACGATCTAGTGGAGGGTACCCGTACAATTTTTGACCACTTAACCATTATACAACATTTTAACCATAGTCTCAAACAATATTGCTAATTATTTTCTTATGATTTTCAACCGGAGCCAGCAATAAAAGTAAGAGAGACATGTATAGGTCTTTAAGCTTCTTGAGTTGGGATAGCCAACGTGGAACACTACCACTCAAGTTGTTGTGGTGTAGATGTCTGCAGAGCTAGGGAATCAAGATTAAAATACTGACAAAGTATCGATCTTTAAATGACATATTTGACTAGGATTAAAAGACAGACAAAGTAAACGTTTATTTTTTATGCTGAGAAGAAAGAACTTACAGTCTCTCCCACATAGTTAAATTTGAAAAATTTGTCAATGCTCCGACCAGCTGATTATTGGCAAGGGACATAGTAATTTTAAAATGACGAATGGTTGAATACAGTAACAGTATAATATTGACATGGACACATTTTAATTTTTAATCGCTATGAGTATTTGAACTTGAAAAAAATATAATACCACTTACACATTAACTAATGCGGTCAACTGTCCAATATCTGTAGGTATTGTTCCTCTAAAATTCCTTTTAGACAAATTTATGACAACAAGAACATTATCATAAACTCTTACAATTTCACATCCAACTATAAATTATAAGCAAATTGTATACAAATGAAAGGATGAAACTTACAATTCTGATATTCTGATGTTTGATGATGTGTTATCACAGCAAATTCCTTCCCACTGGATCAAATAGCAAGGATCTGAAATCCAATCTTTTATGCCAAACCTGCTTTTTGATCATGTCAAGAGGTTCAACTGCAGTTTAATAACTACAATCATTTATGGTAATGATATTGTAGTTTTATTGTTATGGATAACACCTAAAATGTAATGTGATTGTTATTTTTGCAAAGTTATTGTGATATAAAAGGTAATCTGAGTATTATTTCATGGTGATGTTATTATAATATTTACTGTTATTGATAGCATACAATTGTAATGTCCTTGAACTAAGTACAATAATTTGTTATGACTTAATAAATGGGGATTTACAATTAATTGAATTTACATTATTTTTAAGGTTGGATTTGGTAACTCGCCGACTATTGGAAATCGTATGGAGTGATTGATATTTCCTTTAAATTCCAATTGAGTCATAGGAAAGAGCCTTGTATTAATAATAATTGGTCGTTGTTGGATTTCTTCTGACTTGCATCTTCCGTAGAGGACGTGGTTGTGCATTTAACTATTGTTGCACTTAATTATCGTTGTACTTGGTTGTAATCTTTAATTGCTTGGTCTGCTTGTGTCGGGCAGGATGTAGACACCTACATGCTCCTCAGAATAGTCGCGAGCCTTGAGACCTTAAATGGTTAAAATAAATGGGAACCTGGGCTTGAGTGTTGCTTATGTGTCTTGGAGGTCCTAACCATTGCAGGGTAGGACGAACGGGTAGTCAGTCTTATTATTTTGTCGGTTGATTGTTGTTCATTGATGGCAGATGTTGATATGTGTCTTAGATCTTTATGTTGATATTGCAGTTGTATGCGTCATGATTTGTTGTCTTGTGGTAGCGCAGAGTATAATGTATTTTTACCCTTGTACACAGGCACACACACAAAAAAAAAATTCACTTGTTTTAAGAGGTTTGTCGTCGTAACGAAGAGGCCTATTATATATGGTTTCAGAGTGTCGTCGTAACGAAGAGGCCTGTTATATATGGTTTCAGAGCAGGTTCAACCCACAACTTGGGATCACTACGGATTTTGCTGACATGATTTGATTATACTGTTGCTAAGAGAGGTGATTGTGTGCGTGCAGGTAATTATGGTTAGAGGATGCCACAGAGGTAGACGATGGGGTGCTAGGGGAGGAGGCGGGATGCCTCCAGTAACATCCACACCTGAGGGGTATAACCCTCAAGGAGACGAGCAGGTTCTCGGATAGGAGAATATAGTAGTTGGTGATGTTGTTGGGATGATGAGATCTTTTCAGTGCATGTCTGAGGCACTGATCAACCATTTGGAAAGAGATGAGGCCAGAGCACTGACACCTGTTGAGGTTCCACCGCACACTCCGGTCGGTACTGGTAGCATACACCGCGAACTCGAGAAGGTCAAATTTCCTGAGTTCCTTGGTGCCCTGGATGGTGCAGCCACTCAGGCATGGTTGGAGAACATGGCGATGTTCTTCACACTTCATGATTATACCTCCAACATGAAGGTCTGCATGGAGGTCTTTCAATTGAAAGGGAGCGCTCTTCTATGGTGGAAGATGCTCCTACCCTAGCTGAACATGGCCGTCGAAGACGTGTCATGGGAACTATTTGAGGAACGGTTTCGAGAGAGGTACCTTTCAGAGGAATTCACCGAGCGTCAGCTCAATGAGTTCAATGCCTTATGATAGGGAGGTCGTATGGTGCCCGAGTATGAGGCCCATTTTATGGAGCTGCTCCGGTATGCTCTGCACCTTAACACGGAGAAACTTAAGGTCAACATGTTTGTGTTTGGCCTTAACGATAGCCTACATGCAAAGGTTAGGATTTTGATGCCTCAAACATTGCATGATGTCGTCTAGAAGGCCCTCATAGCAGAGGAGGAGGTCATCAGTGGGGGTCATACCAGGACTCCCGCAAGACCACCAGGGTAGAGTTCATTTGGAACACAACAACACCAGACACCAGCGAGACTTACACTGGGGTATCGTGGCTTCCAGAGGGGATCCACTTTCACTACACCTCGGTGATCGCTGCCTCAGCAGTGGACACGTTATTAGGGACCACCACATCAACAATAGCATCGCCCACAGCAGAAGCAGTTTAGGCCTGTTCAGCAGAACAAACCAGGGTTCTAGGTCGGTGGGCCATCGTCTTATACTTTAGGTACCAGGACTATTGGGATGAAGAAGGGGTGTTGGACGTGTGGGGAGCCACACTACCAGCGCGACTGTCTTGTGGAGAGGACCAGAGCGTCTGGATCAGCCGAACCCACTACCATGGGAGATATGGACAAGGCCCATCGGATTCATGCAACGGTGAATAACCGCCAGGAAGAGCATCAGTCGACTATCCTCGAGACAACATGTACTGTCATTGACCTGACAGTTAGTATTTTGATAGATCCTGGTGCTACTGAGAGTTTCATTTTTGGTGCAGCACTAAAAAGGATTAAGGTAAAGGAATTCGAATAGAACAAGTTTAGCGTCATAGAGATGGCCTCGAAAGCCAAACAGAAGGTTGGAGGAAAGGTTACAGATTGTGCCCTTAACTTGGGAGAGTTTGTCATGAGGACCAACCTGTACGTCACAATCTTAGGATCTTATGATATTGTGATTGGTATGGATTGGTTGGAATCGCATGAGGCGATACTCAACTGTAAGATGAAACGGTTGAGCTTGATTGATGATGAGGGACAGAGACATGTGATTGTAGGACAAAACCAGGGAGTTTCTTTGAGGTTCATCTCTTCCTTAGAGTTACGGAAGAGTATGCGCAAGGGGTCCAAGATTTATGCGATCCTTGCATTAAACGAGAAGGGAGTAGCGGAAGGTATAGAACACCTTTCGGTGGTGAAGGAGTTTGTGGACGTATTTCTAGAGGAGTTACCTGGGATGCCACTGGAAAGGGAATTAGAGTTTACCATAGACCTAAAACCGGGGACTAAACCGATAACAAGGACACCTTATCGGATGTCGACCCCAGAGCTACAAGAGTTGAAAATGAAACTGGAGGAGTTGCTAGACCTGGGACTGATACGTCCTAGTGTGTCGCCATGGGGTGAACTGGTTATTTTCATACGAAAGAAGGACGGATCATGGAGACTTTGTATTGACTACCGTCAACTGAACAAGGCCACGATAAAAAATCAGTATCCCTTATCGAGAATTGATGATCTGTTTGATCAAATGAAGGGTGTGACGGTGTTCTCCAATATCAATTTATGAACAAGGTATCACCAGTTATGGATCAAGGAGGATGACATCCCTAAGACCACCCTTAAGACGAGATTTGGACATTATGAGTTTACTGTTTTACCATTTGGATTGACAAACGCTCCAGGGGTATTTATGAGTTTGATGAATGGGGCGTTCCGTGAGTACTTGGACAAGTTCATCCAAGTGTTCATTGACGATATTTTGATTTACTCTCGTACAACAGAGGAGCATCACGAACACTTGCGCTTGGTACTACAGTGTCTGCGAGAGCACAAATTGTATGGGAAATTGTTCAAATTATCTTTTTATCAATCGAAGATTCACTACTTAGGGAATATCATCTCTGGTGAAGGCATCTTCATGGGTCTAGCCAAGTTTGAGGATATTATGGAATGGCCTGCACAGACAAATGTCACAGAAGTGCGTAGCTTTATGGGTTTAGCAGTATACTATCGACGGTTTGTCGAGGGATTTTTTAAGATAGCAAATCCGATCACGGAATTGCAGAATAAAAACATGAAGTTTGTTTGGACCAAGAAATGCGCGGAAGCATTTCGGAGGCTTAAGGAGTTGTTAACAACAACACTGATACTAAAGGTCCCTGACATGGGCGCAAACTTATTGGTATGCACTGAGGCATCCAAGAAAGGTTTAGGAAGAATCTTGATGCAAGACGGACGAGTGATTGCTTACATTTCAAGGAAACTGAGAAGGCATGAGGAGAACTACGCGACACACGATTTGGAGTTATTAGCCATTGTATATTCCTTGAAGGTTTGGAGACACTACCTTTTTGGATGAAAATTTGAACTAAATACTGATCATTGTGGACTACAACACATTTTTACGCAAAGCGACCTGAACGTGCGACAACGATGTTGGTTGGAATTGCTTAGCGAGTAAAAATTTGAGATTACTTACATAAAGGGAACAGTGAACCAAGTGGCGGATGCTTTGAGTCGGAGACCATGCATCTTCTCGGTGTTTCCTCTTCAGACAAACCTACATGAGAAGATTCTCACTTTACAGCATGACGATGACTGGTACAAAGAGGTCAAGGGTTTTATCGGACAAAACACAATGATGGTACCATGATATGAGGGATTTTAATTTGATAACAATGGGTTATTGAGGTTTAAAAGTCATATTTACGTACCGCTAAACGACAATTTAAGGATGTTGATCCTGAGTGAGGCTCATAGAGCAGTTTACATGGCTCACCCGGGAGTCACGAAGATGAGGGCAAACCTCAAACCCTTATTCTTCTAGAAGGGAATAAAGGCTGACATAGTCAACTATGTGGCCAAATGTCTTGAGTGTCAGTAGGTAAAGGCTGAACATAGACACCCAACAGGATTACTTCAAACACATGCCATTCTAGAATCGAAATGGGAGGTCATTGCGATGGATTTTATTGTTGGATTCCCACTGACGGCCAAGAGACATGACTCGATGTTTGTAGTAGTAGACACTCTGATGAAGAGTGCTCACTTTGTTCCTTTGTGTATGACATATCAGGCACCTGACATAGCTAGAGTTTTCTTCAGTGAGATTTTGAGGCTACATGGAGTGCCTAAGAAGATTATATACAATCGAGGATCGGTGTTTATTGGACGATTTTTGATGAGTTTCCAAGAGGCCTTGGGAACCCAACTTAACTTTAGTATTGCGTATCACCTGAAGACTGATGAAAAGATATAATGAATGAACCAAACCTTCAAAGACATGTTGTGTATGTACGTGATGGACCAACAAAAGCGTTGGGAAGATTTCTTGCCACTAGTAGAGTTCGCTTACAACAACAGTTACTAGAGCACCATTAAGATGGCGCCTTTCGATTTTCTTTACGGGCGACCATGTCAGATGCCCTTGAGTTGGGATTAGCTTGAGGATAGGGTCCTGCTGGGACCAAAAGCAATCCAAGAAATGGAAGAATAAATTAAATCCAAGGAAAAAGGATTAAAGAAGTGTAGGATCGACAGAAGAGTTATGCCGATGCGCACTGAGTCGACCGTCTCTACGAGGTTGGCGATCGAGTCTTCTTACGGGTTAAAAAACATAAGAGTTCGATCAAGTTTGGAAAGGGAGATAAAATCTCCCCTAGGTTCGTGGGACCTTTTGAGATTGTGGAGAGAAAGGGGCCCGTGGCCTATCGACTAGCCTTGCATGATTCCTTGAGGCATATGCATGATGTTTTTCATGTATCTATTTTGAGACATTACATTAGTGATCCTACACATGTGATTGACATGAGTTCCTTGCAGGTATTGGACGAGGGAGTGCTAACGGCTGAGCTTGTCCGCATCTTAGATCATCGCATTCAACAGTTACGACGTCGAACGGTAGACTAGGTCAAGGTCCAGTGGGACAATTATAGTCAACACTCGGCGACCTAGGAGGATGCATATGATATGCGCCAACAGTTTCAATTTTTGTTTGATAGATAGACATATGATACTGTGATACACTTATTTCAACATTTATATTGTGAAACTTCAGGATGAAGTTTAGACCAAGAGGGGGTGTATGTAACATCCCCCTCTGGCGCACTGAGAAAATTTATTCTTTGAGGACACTTGCTCGCAAGTGATCCAGACTATTATGATATTAAAACATTTGTCCTTGATTATGATGCGTTATGGTAGATGACATGATGTTTTACTGCTTTGACATAGACATGTTCTATTGACTCGGTTTTACTGAGTGTGCATGGTTTTGGACCTTGAGGATGCAAAAGCATCGACATAACCCATTGGACTCTGGATCGAGTCAGGGAGTGCTCTATTGGGGTTTGATTGTTTACTATGATTTTAGTACATTTCATTAGATGATATGATGTGGACATGTTCTGACACGATTGTTGATAATGCAGGCTAATGATAGCTTGCCGACCAGAATCACATATGGAGTAAAGGGGCCACACACGACTACCAGAGAGGTTGAGGGAGAGGTGTGGACAATAACACTACCACAACCTACTAGCACTCTGACCGTGGCTCAAGTTTTAGGTTAACAATTGCCTAGTTCGAGAGGACCCACGATGCCGTGAGGGCAGACTGCGACAGTCGCTCACGATGATTCTAAGGGGCACGTAATAAGGCGGGGGCCTTATTCCTTAGAAGCCCTTAGTCTCCCACAAGTTCACCTGGTGGAGTATTGAATCCAGGGGTTATTGATGTCTACCAATCATTCAAGAAGAAAGTGGCACCCTTGGAGGACGTGGTGCATATTGAAGGGCACGTCGCGCAAAAGAAACATAAAGGCGAGTGGCACCCTTGGAGCATGTGGTGCGTCCTGAAGGGCACGTTGCATGAAAGAAACAAAAGAGGCGAGTGGCACCCTTGGATCACGTAGTGCGTCCTGAAGGGCACGTGATGTTGGTGATGTTAAAGGAATGAACCTAGATGGCCCTAAGACAGACAACACATTAAGAAATTTTAAAACAACTCCTCTAATTAAATGTCGCCCAGTTCAAAATCTAAGTTCCAAGTCAAAAACTTCTCTAGGGGTAAAATTTTGTCTATCCTTAAGAAAATATCTCTATAAAGATAAAATGATAAAGTTTGAAATAAAATAACAAAACCACTCAAGTAATAATTGTGGACTTCATAAATTTTTGGGTAAAATGAAGAGAGTAAGAACTTGAATAAAATCTGTGAATATCAAAGGTAAAGAAGAAATTAATTATTTAACTTGTGAAAGTGTAAAAAGATATTAAATAATAATAAAAGGAAAAGAGGGTAAATTGCACAACTGCCATTTTGGATCTAATAAAAAGGGGAAAGAAGGAATTATAAAAATTAGGAAACTAGGGAATGGAGGTAACATAAGAAGGGAAAGAAGGGAACTTATGGTAAAAAGCGAGGTCAATTTAGTAAAGAATCTGCAATTTAGAACCTTCTAAATTGAACTAAATTAGCAACTTCATTTTTAGGGAAAGTATTTAAAACGTGTAAGGGAATCTAGGAACACCTAGGAGTAACTCTAGGTGGGTGAGGGAAATGAGACAATTATTAACTTAAAGAAAATAATTATTGGAGGAAAGTGGGGGATGGATGACACTTGTACGAAGGAGAATTATTAGAAGAGTTTTATTAAAACTTAAATTAAATGAGATTTAGGGAAAGTTTGGAAGTTCTACAACTCTATAAAAGAGAGGAAGGAGGAGGAAGTAAGGGGATCGGCTGTTAGCATAACGTTACGCTGTCGGATTTGTGACTTGACTGATTACTTGTGGGGAGTTGGGATTTCCCAGCTTGGATAGGAGTGGTAGCTAGGCCTTGCGAGGTGAGTTGGCAGCTAGACGTACCATATGAATATTGTGTGGTCCCTTTGCGGCTTGGGGGGCTAAGGGGGAAAGCAAAGTACCTCTAGCATTGGCTAGGAGGTATCGGTGTAGTCTCGACGGCCGGCGAGTAGGATTTGCATGGAGCACGCGGACGTCACCCAGAGCAGGCGATCTGGAAACATTATGTTTTTCATTTTGCATGATAGAAGGTATTAGGACCTTGGCCCTCTCTTATTGTTATGAGAATTTTTATCTTGGCTTGTGCTATGAAAACTACTTGGCTTAACTCTGCATGGGTTCTTGTCGGATTGATTGGTTTTCCTTTCTGTTCTTCGGCGATTGTAATTGTGTTACGGTTATAAAAATATTTCTTCTTACGTTGTTGTTGCATGTCGGTATTGGATAAAAGAGATTCTATGACGTCGGCGTTGTTGACCTTCCTTGGTTCTGTGTGATCTACAGCTGTGCCTTACGATTGTTTGGTCTGCGTTTTTATGTTTGCATTTCCATGCATTTCAATGGAGGAAACCAACGCGATTTTCGACCACATAGTCTCTGCATTTTTGGAATGGTATATCCCTGCGATTTTGTGGAGGATACCCACAAGGTTTTCGACCACATACCTCTGCATTTTTTTTTGTATTTATCTGCAAGTTTTTGGAGGATACCCACGCGATTTTTGACCACATCATCTCTGCGTTTTTGGTGTTACATATCTCTTCATTTGTGTTGTGTTTCTCTGGGATTTGGGGGAGGATACCCACACGGTTTCGACCACATCATCTCTGCATTTTTGGTGTTACACATCTCTGCGTTTTTTGTGTTATAATTCTCTGAGATTTGGTGGAGGATACCCCCACGAATTTCGACCACATCTCTGCGTTTTTGTGTTATACTTCTCTGCGATTGGTGGAGGATAACCCCCATGAATTTTGACCACATCTCTGTGTTTTTTGTGTTATAATTATTTGTGATTTGGTGGAGGATACCCCCACGAATTTCAACCACATCTTTGTGTTTTTGGTTTGTAATTCTCTGCGATCTGGTGGAGGGTACCCGCACAATTTTTGACCACTTAATCTCTGCGTTTTTGTGTTATAATTCTCTATGATTTGGTGGAGGATACCCCCACAAATTTCGACCACATCTCTGCATTTTTGTTTTGTAATTCTCTGTGATCTGGTGGAGGGTACCCGCACAATTTTTGACCACTTAACCATTATACAACATTTTAACCATAGTCTCAAACAATATTGCTAATTATTTTCTTATGATTTTCAACCCGAGCCATCGATAAAAGTAAGAGAGACACGTACAGGTCTTTAAGATTCTTGAGTTGGGATAGCCAGCGTGGAACACTACCACTCAAGTTGTTGTGGTGTAGATGTCTACACAACTAGGGAATTAAGATTAAACGATGGACAAAACATCGATCTTTAAATGACATATTTGACTAGGATTAAAAGACGGATAAAGTAAACGTTTATGTTTGATGCTGAGAAGAAAGCACTTACAGTCTCTCACACATAGTTAAATTCGAAAAATTTGGCAATGCTCCAACCAACTGATTATCGACAAGGGACCTAGTAATTTCAAAACGACAAATGGATGAATACAATACTAGTATAATATTGACATGGATACATTTTTATTTTTAATCGCTATGAGTAATTGAACTTGAAAAAAATATAATATCGCTTACACGTTAACTAATGCGGTAAACTGTCCAATATATGCAAGTATTGTTCCTCTAAAATTCCTTCCAGACAAATTTCTGGCGACAGGAACATTATCATAAACTCTTACAATTTCACATCCAACTATAAATTATAAGCAAACTGTATACAAATGAAAGGATGAAACTTACAATTCCGATATTCTGATGTTCGATGATGTGTTATCACAGCGAACTCCTTCCCACTGGATCAAATAGAAAGGATCTGAAATCCAATCTTTTATGCCAATCCTTACTTTTGATCGCGTCAAGAGATTCAACTGCAGTTTAATAACTACAGTCATTTATGGTAATGATATTGTAGTTTTATTGTTATGGATAACACCTAAAATGTAATGTGATTGTTATTTTTGCAAAGTTATTGCGATATAAAAGGTAATGTGGGTATTATTTCATGGTGATGTTATTATAATCTTTACTGTTATTGATAGCATACAATTGTAATGTCCTTGAAATAAGTATAATAAGTTTTTATGACTTAATAAATGGGGATTTGCAATTAATTGAATTTACATTATTTTTAAGGTTGGATTTGGTAACTCACCGACTATTGGAAATCATATGGAGTGATTGATCTTTCCTTTAAATGCCAATTGAGTCATAGGAAAGGACCTTGTATTAATAATAATTGGTCATTGTTGGAGTCCTTTTGACTTGCGTCTTCCGTAGAGGACGTGGTTGTACATTTAACTATTGTTGCACTTAATTATCAGTGTACTTGGTTGTAATCTTTAATTGCTTGGTCTGCTTATGTCAGGAGAGATGTAGACACCTTCATGCTCCTCAGAATAGTCGCCAGCCCTGAGACCTTAAATGGTTAAAATCGATGGGAACCTAGGCTTGAGCGTTGCTTATGTGTCTTGGAGGTCCTAACCATTGCAGGGTAGGACGGACGGGTAGTCAGTCTTATTATTTTGTCGATTGATTGTTGTTCATTGCTAGAAGATGTTGATGCGTGTCTTAGATCTTTATGTTGATATCATATTTGTATGCATCATGATTTGTCGTCTTGTGGTGTCACAGAGTATAATGTCTTGTTACCCTTGTACACACACAAAAAATAAAAATAAAAAAAATTGCACTTGTTTTAAGAGGTTTGTCGTCGTAACTAGGAGGTCAGTTATAGAATGGATCTAAAAATGTTACACAAAATACTACAGACTGTACTCTAACCAAAAAAAATTGGTCTTACTGAATTTGGATCTTTTATGAGGAAGGTATGACATTTTTACCCAAAACACTTGTTTTAGACTAGTTTCAAGACTAGCCACAAACATTATTTTCCACATAGTGTAACTCCACAAATACAATGACCCACAAGTTGAAATTTTTACCACAGATACATGGATATGTTTCCTCAATGGCCTATCAATTTCACAGTCTGAATCATTATAGAGACAAAATTATTGTGAAAATGGTTAGATGACCTATAAATAACATACCTTAGAAAGCATCATCAAAATAATTTGTCCTCCCTTGAATTCCAACCTTCTTTTATCCACATTCCCTCTGAAATTAGGCTTATATATCCTTTGGTTACCTCATTCACCTATAGATATTCAATATTCTCAAGTTTGATATAAAATGAGAGAGCCTTGCCTCTTATTTATACTCTCCAAATATCTTTCTTAGAAGCATCTTCGAGGTCACTTAACCCATTTCTAGGTCACTTAACCTATTTCTAGGTCAAGTCACTTAACCCATTTATAGGTCACTTAACCCATTTATAGGTCACTTAACCTATTTTCCTCATTTTTAGGGTTAACACATTTCCATAATTAGAAAGTTCTCCATTACTTTATCATTTAAATATTCATCCTTGACTTTGTTACCTCACTTTATCATTTAAATAATATTCTTTGATTTTGTCACTTCACTTTATTATTTATATAATCCTTTTTTACTTTGTCACTTTACTTTATCATTTAAATAATAATTTCTTCTTTGCAAGCTCTTTGACTTCTTTGACCTTTTGGGGCTTCAAGCCAACATATGAGGGTCCTCCAACTTCGTAAGGCCATAACTCTCAAACCGTGAGGAGTTATGTGATGTTCCACATACCACCAGAAATGGCATGACATGTAATATCCATATATAATAGTATGTACTTCAAATATATCAAAACTCATACCATTATCCATCAATCAAAATTGGGTCCATTACCCAAACCTGGGTTCTCCAACTTCTCATGGCCATAACTCTCTAACCGTAAGGAGTTATGTGACATTCCACATACCACCAGAAAAGGAATGACATGTAATATCCATATATAATAGTCTTACCTTAAAATATATTAAAACTCATACCATTATACATGAAACAACCTTGTTTCCATTACCCAAACCTTTGTGCTACTAGAATTCGCTATCGTACTTTGTCCAAGGGTTAGCATCCATCACTAAGGGTTGAAATCAATCTACAATATCACTTTCCAATAGTTGACATCAATAACAACCAACAATCCATAGCAACTATCCATCAACCTAAGCCAACTATTTAACATATTGATCTAATGAATACTAACTCAATAATAAATAGAATAATCTTTGTAGTTACAATATTTCAACACTCCCCCTTAACAAGAAGGGTATTCTACAATATCGTCGGGAGAGAGAGAGAGGGAAAAAATATCATCAACATTTGAAACATTGAATGACATATCTATAAACCATTGAAATTTTTTCTCATCATTCACAACATGGAGCTAAAGTAGCATCATCATCATATGCATCAGCATGGATTAGTATAACACTGATACATCATCATCATCAATAACATCAATAAAAACAACAACACAAAGGTTGGAGCAACAACATCATCACAGTATGAAGTCTAGAGAAACAACATCATCACAACACAAAGGCTATCATCGAGAAACAAAATGATATAGGTGTTACAACATTTTTTGGTACTCTTACAGTCCCTAAGGAGCTTCCCAAGAATCATAACATTCCCTAGGATTTAAAATCCTAACGGAGCTACAACATGGTACTCTGATAGACCGTCCTTACCGGACCTTCGAGATATTCCCAGGAATCATAAGATTCTTATAATATTCCAGATACAAAAATTATGCAGAACAGAAATAAATAACTAGAAATGGAAGATGAACAACAATATAACCAGAGAAACACCACAATAATACCAAAATGATACCAGGATAATTCCAGAAAGAACACTTTGATTACTGAAAGAAATGTTCACTTTCCTCTTCGAGGGGGCAAACTCCAGTAGAGCAGAGCTCTATTACAATAATATTGAATACAAAAGTTCTCATACCCTAGACTCATATGTATACTAAATATATCTATCGAAAGAACCATCTAGAGGAAGATCCTTCAAGAAGCGAAAGATTCTATTAGGTATTCTTACATTGGACTTATTCTTCCTTATCGCTAGGACTTATTAATATTGACCTTTATTACATGGAAATATATTATTCTACCTACGTGAGGGGTTAGGTCCCTAACATGTCCTCCCCCTTAAAAATGACCTTACCCTCAAGGATTGACATGGGGAAATTTTTACAGAATGGTAGTTGGTTCCCAAGTGGCATATGTTGGAGTTGTATCTTTCCATTGGAATAACACTTCCTTGATGGTTCGTTGATGAAAATGATGCTCACTTTAGTCCAAAAATGCTTGTGGTTGTAGCCAAATGGAGCCTTATTCATCTAGCTCGGGAAGGTTGGTTTGAATTTGGCACTTAGTTCCAATCACCTTCCTTAAGAAGGAAACCTGAAAAATAGGATGGATATTAGAATGACTGGGAAAAGATAACTTATAGGCCACCTGTTCCACATGCTTGAGAACAATATAAGGACCATAAAATTCGGGCGCCAGTTTCTGACAATGGTCAGCCTTGAGGGAATCTTTCTTGTAGGTTTGCAGTCGAAGAAACACCTGATATCCTTCTACAAATTGATGTTCAGAGCAACCTTGATCTTCTTTTTGCTTCATATGATTCTAGGCCATGATCAAATTCTCTTTGAGGGTATGAAGAATAGCCTCTCAAACTATAAGTGTTTGGTAAACCACCTAGACTTTCAAGAAACCTGGAAAATATGAGAGAACTGAAGGTGGTTTTTGTCCATATACCACTTCAAAAGGATTCATGTGGGTAGTTGTATGGTATGAAGTGTTGTACCACCATTCAACTAGTGGTAACCATTGAGCCCACTGATGTTTCCTTTCCGATGAAAAATACCTCAAATATGTCTCCAAACACTTGTTGACAATTTCAGTTTGACCATCAGTCTGGGGATGATAAGTTGTGTTGAGATGTAATTGGGTGCCTTGTAACTTGAACAATTATTGACAATTATTTTTGGTGCAAGTGGGGTCGGAATTAGAGACAATAGAATGTGGCATGCCATGAAGCTTGAAGACCTTATCCATGAAAATTTGAGTGACAGTGGATGTTGTAAATGGGTGTTGAAGAGCACAGAAATGAGCATACTTGGAAAGATAATGAACTACCACCATGATGATTTATTTATTGCCTAATTTAGGTAATCCTGCAATAAAATCCATAGAGATATCCTGCCAAATATTAGGTGGAATCAGAAGAGGCTGTAGTGTGCTAGGATATTTGACTGTTTCACCCTTGTTGCGTTGACGCACATCACATTCAACCACAAAATTTTGAACGTCCTATTTCATATCATCCCAGAAAAAAGAACGTTTGACCCTCTCATAGTGTTAGGGTCCTAACCCGCACATAGGTAGATCAATATATTCGGATGTAATAAAGGTCAATATTAATAAGGCCTTTCAATAAAATAGAATAAAGAGGATGTAAGAAGACCTAATAGAAGCTTCCGCTTCTAGAAGGATCTTCCTCTAGATGCTTCTCTTGATAGACATATTTAGTATAAATAAGGGTCAAGGGTATGAAAACCCTAGCTTGAAGATTATTGTAACAGAGCACTACTCGACTGGAGGTTTCCCCCTCAAAGAGGCCTGTGAACATTGCTTTCTGAATCAAAGTGTTATTTTTGTTGTTGTTCTTATATCATTTATGTGTTATTATGGAGATTATGCTAGTTATATTACTATTATTCTGCCATTTCTAGTATTTCATTTTTGTTCTGCATACTTTTTATATCTGGTATATTGCAAGTGGTATTAGAGTACTTTCCTTGGAATAATTTGTGGGAATTTTTTTTTCAGGGTAGAGACGTATTCCGATGTCTTTAAGCCACAAAGATCTGTCGTTACGCGCATAAACCCACGATTGAGGGATTCATACACACAGAAAATATAAGTGGTTCTTAAGCGCACATCTGTTGGCCACCCTTGTAACCCCTATTGGTACCCCTTCGAGTGGTAGCACATCAGACAACACCTGTGTACGGATCGACTTAGATTTCTTGAAGCCCTCTTTAGATAAACCTATTGGCCGCCAGACTTCTATAGTGTCACCAAGAACATCACTCGGGAAGATACTCTCTAGTACCTAGGTAGTCAGGTAGTATGACTAAGGGTATGGTCTATCC
>JZKD02S1768946.1:1109249-1131272 GCA_000966675.3 Picea glauca | reverse complement strand
GCTTCAACACCTTGCAATTTGGTTCCCTCGAAACCCAAAAAGAAGTGAAACAACTCAGTGCTACTATTGCTTCCATTGATTCGTCCATCAATGCTACCATAAATACAACCATGCAGTCCTCAATGGAGGAAGTCAAACAAGAACTAACCACACAGCTTGAATCTATCTTTGCATCACTCTGCACCAAACTGAAGATCCCTATAGATGACTATTTCTCTGAAGCACCTCCAAAGACTGAAGGTGAAAATTCCTCCCATTCCCATACCTTTCAGTCCCATCACTTTCAACGTGACATACGCCTTCCGCGGGTGGATGTGACCAAATTTGATGGCTCGGACCCCACTGGTTGGCTAACCCAAATTGAACATTATTTCTCTTTATATGGAATTATAGATGACTTGGCCAAACTCCGGTATGGTGTTCTCCATCTAGATCAAGAACGTTGGAAATGGTGGCAATGGAAAAAAACTTCCCATCAAGGGTATATTGCTTGAACCCAATTTGTGACTAAGATTTATGAACGATTTGAAACAGACACCAACCATTTGGTCCATTTGACAAAGTTGAAACAATCAGGAACAATAGAAGACTTCATAGCTTCCTTTGAGGGCCTAGCTTTTTGAACAGAGGGCATGACTGATGCTTTCTTTCGAGAGTGTTTTATCAGTGGCCTCCAGGAGGATATTCGGGCCCATGTCCTCATGGCTTGACCCTCGACTTGGGTGGAGGCTACTAAAAGAGCTAAAGAATCATAACAGGTTTTATCCTCTCAAAACAGAAAACCCTCCTTTATCCCTCGCCCTAAACCAGTAACTCCCACTACTCCCTCTGCCCCATTAAAGATCCAAAAATTGACCAGGGTTGAAATGGCTGAATGCCAACTCAAAGGCCTTTGTTATAATTTTGATGAAAAATATTTCCCGGGCCACAAGTGTAAGGAACAAAATCTCTTTATGGACATCTCTGAGGATATTTCAGAAGAGGATGTTGAAACTCCCCTTATGTCTGAGTCACCCGAAATCACTGACATAACCCCTCCCGAAGTCGAACCCGTCATTTCCCTCAATGCTCTCACTGGCTTCTCCGCTCCCCAAACCCTCAAGTTAATCAGTTACATCAAGCATCAGAAGGTCATCATTCTAGTTGATAGTGGAAGCACCCATATTCATCACTGCATTGCCCAAGAAACTCATTGCTACATCCATGTTGTCAACATATTCCAAATCATGATTGCCAATGGTGGTTCCATGAAATGTGGAGGGCGTTGTGAAAATGTGCATCTCCAAATCGGTGACTACCACCTAAAATCCCATATGTTTTCTATCGACATGGGTGATTGTGACATTGTGTTGGGTGTAGATTGGCTAAGAACCTTGGGTCCCATTCTCATGAATTTTAAGGCATTAACCATGCAATTTGACCAGGAAGGCCACCAATATAAATTCCAAGGCATCACTGCTGGTTCACCTGAGGTCATTAGTTCCCATCGCATGGATAAACTTCTCAAGAAAGGTCATTCTAGTGTCATTTCCCAACTCCATGCCATACAAGCAACAGAGACACCCCTGGTGCCGCAAGATCTCCAAGTCCTCCTTTCTAAACATCAAATGGTATTTTCCACTCCCTAAGGACTCACTCCTTCCCATGGTGTTCATGATCATTCCATTCCCCTTGTACCCGAAAGCCTTCCTCCCAATATCCGTCCATATCGCCACCCCTTTTCACAAAAAAATGAAATTGAGAAAATGGTCCAGGAACTCCTTAATGCAGGCGTTATCCGCCCTAGTACAAGCCCTTACTCTTCTCTTGTAGTCATGGTCCTAAAGAAAGAATGTTCTTGGAGAATGTGTCTTGACTTCCGTGCCCTCAACAAACTGACCATTAAAGATAAATTCCCCATTCCTGTCATTGATGGCCTCCTGGATGAATTGAGTGGCGCCCAATTCTTTACTAAACTTGATCTTCACTCGGGCTATCACTAGATACGTATAAAAGAGGCAGACATTCCCAAGATGGCCTTTCGAGCTCATGAGGGTCACTATGAGTTTTTGGTCATGCCCTTTGGCTTGTGTAATTCCCCCTCCACCTTCCAAAGCCTCGTGAACCATGTCTTCCATCCCTTTCTCCATCATTTTGTATTAGTTTTCTTTGATGATATCCTCATCTATAGAAAAACCTCGACAGACCATCTTACTCATGTGGATCAAGTTCTCCATCTACTCTCTCAGCACCAACTTTTCCTAAAACAGTCTAAATGTGCTTTTGGTGCCTCAAAAGTAGAATACTTGGGTCATCTGGTTGGTAAGGATGGCATCAGGGTGGATATGAAAAATATTGAAGCTATGCAAGAGTGGACACACCCAAAGACTCTCAAAAGCTTGCATGGATTTTTGGGCTTAGCAGGGTATTATAGCAAGTTTGTTAAGAACTACTGAAAGATTGCAGCACCTCTCACTGCTCTCCTAAAAAATAACTCTTTCACTTGGACTCTAGCCGTTGCTCAAGCTTTTCAAACCTTGAAGATGACCATGTGCACCACTTTAGTTATGGCCCTTCCTAATTTCACAAAGACCTTTGTGTTGGAATGTGATGCATCAAGGAAAGGAATTAGCGTTGTCCTTATGCAAGAGGGTCAACCTTTGGCCTTCACCAGCAAGACACTGTCTGAAAGGAATCTGGACAAACCCATTTATGAAAGGGAAATGTTGGCTATTCTGCATGTTGTTGATCTGTGACGTCCTTATTTCTTGGGGCAACGCTTCCAAATTAAGACCAACCATCAAAGCCTTAAGTACTTTCTGGAACAACGCATTTCCTCCATGAAGAAACAAAAATGGGTGACTAAGATCTTTGGATATGATTATGAGATCATTTACAAGAAGGGAAAAGACAATGTAGTGGCGGATGCATTGTCCCGAAAATATGAAGAAGAAGGATCCCTTTTTTCTCTTTCCTTCACTGTACCCGATTGGCTCCAAGCTGTGTTCCAGGAATGGCTACAAGATTCCAAAAGTTCACATCTGATCCAACAATTGCAGACCAATGCTCCAAATCCCCCAAGGTACTCTTGGCTCCAGGATGAGCTTCGATCCAAAGGCTATTTGTATTTAAGTAAACAATCAAAGCTTAAATCCACGGTACTTTCTGAGCTTCATGCTACACCCACAACGGGGCACTCAAGGTTCACCAAAACCTATGACAGGGTCAAACGTTCCTTTTTTTGGGATGGTATGAAACAGGACATCCATAATTTTTTCATTGAATGTGAGGTGTGTCAATGCCACAAGGGAGAAACAGTCAAATCTTCAGGCACACTACAACTGCTTTCGATTCCACCTGCTATTTGGAAGGATATCTCTATGGAATTTATTACCGACTTACCCAAATCGGGGAATAAATCAGTCATAATGATGGTTGTGGATCGCCTTTCCAAGTATGCTCATTTCTACACTCTTCAACACCCATTTACTGCATCCAAGGTGGCTAAAATTTTCATGGACCAAGTCTTCAAGCTTCATGGCATGCCGCACTCTATTGTTTATGTTCGTGACCCAACTTTCACAAGAAATTTTTGGCAAGAACTGTTTAAGCTACAAGGCACCCAATTGCATCTCAGCACAACTTATCATCCTCAAACTAATGGTCAAATAGAGGTTGTCAACAAGTGTTTGGAAACATATCTGAGGTGTTTTGCCTCTGAGAAGCAACATCAATGGGCTCAATGGTTACCCCTAGCTGAATGGTGGTACAACACTTCCTACCATACAGCTACACACATGACTCCTTTTGAAGCGGTATATGGACAGAAGCCACTTTCAGTTCTCTCATACTTATCGCGTACCTCAAAGGTCCAAGCGGTTGACCAAACACTTACAGTTCAAGAGGATATTCTTCATACCCTAAAAGAGAACTTGGTCATGGCACAGAATCACATGAAGCAATAAGCAGATCAAGGTCGCTCTGAACGTCAATTTGTAGAAGGGGATCAAGTGTTTCTGTGACTGCAACCATACAAGCAAACTTCTCTCAAGGTTGAGCATTGTCAGAAGCTAGTGCCCAAATTTTATGGTCCTTATACAGTTCTCAAGCGTGTGGGGAAAGTTGCCTATCAGTTAGCTCTTCCATGTCAGTCGAAGCTACATCTTGTTTTTTATGTTTCATGTTTAAAGAAGGTGATTGGAACTAGGTGCAAAATTCAAACCAACCTTCCTGAGTTAGTTGAAGAAGGATCCATTTGGCTACAGCCAGAAGCAATTTTGGACCAGCGTGAGCATCACCTGCGTTAGAGAACCATCAAGGCAGTGTTAGTCCAATGGAAAGATACGACTCCAAAAGATTCCACTTGGGAACCAGCTACCATTATGCAGCAGTTTCCACATCTCAAGCCTTGAGGACAAGGTTGTTTTTAAGGGGGCAGACATGTTAGGGTCCTAACTCGCACATAGGTAGATCAATATATTCAGATGTAATAAAGGTCAATATTAATAAGGCCTTTCAATAAAATAGAATAAAGCGGATGTAAGAAGACCTAATAGAAGCTTCCGCTTCTATAAGGAGCTTCCTCTAGATGCTTCTCTTGATAGACATATTTAGTATAAATAAGGGTAGAGGGTATGAAAACCCTAGCTTGAAGATTATTGTAATAGAGTGCTTCTCGACTGGAGGTTTCCCCCTCGAAGAGGCCTGTGAACATTGCTTTCTGAATCAAAGTGTTATTTCTGTTGTTGTTCTTATATCATTTCTGTGTTATTGTGGATATTATGCTGGTTATAATACTATTATTTTGCCATTTCTAGCATTTCATTTATGTTCTGCATACTTTTTATATCTGGTATATTGCACATAGGTTTTGGTAAACCCAGAGTGCCCAACTGTGGGTGTAGCATGAAGCTCAGAAAGTATCGTGGATTTAAGTTTTGACTTTTTACTTAAAGACAAACTACCTTTGTATCGAAGCTCATCATGGAGCCAAGAGTACCATGGGGAAATTGGAGAATTGGAAAGAACTTATTGTTTCAGATGGGAAATTTTGGGATCATGTAGCCATTCTTGGCGAAGAACTTGGAGCCAATCTAGTACAATAAAGGAGAGAGAAAAAGGGGACCCTTCATCTTCATATTTTCTGGAAAGTGCATCAGCAACCACATTGTCTTTGAATTTCTTGTTAATGATCTCATAATCATATCCAAAGACATTAGTCACCCATTTTTCTTCCTCTGGGGAGGAAATGCGTTGTTCTAGAAAATACTTGAGGCTTTGATGATTTGTCTTAATTTGGAAGAGTTCCCTCAATATATAAGGGTGCCAAAGATCCATGACATGTAGAATAGCCAACATTTCCTTTTCATAGATTGATCTGCCCAAATTATGCTCAGACAATTGTTTGTTGGTAAAGGCCAAAGGACGACCCTCTTGCATAAGGAAAATGCCAATTCCTTTCCCAGAAGCATCACATTATAGGAAAATGGTCTTTGTGAAATCAGGAAGGGCTAGGGATGGAGTGGTGAAAATGGCCATCTTCAAGGTTTGAAAATCCCGAGCAACTGTTGGAGTCCAAGTGAAATAATTCTTTTTAAGGAGTGCAGTGAGAGGTGTCGCAATATTTCCATAATTCTTAACAAACTTGAGATAATAACCTGTTAAACCCAGAAATCCACACAATATTTTGAGAGTCTTTGGGTGAGAAAAATCTTGCATAGCTTCAATATTTTTAGGATCCACCATGACGTTGGCCTTTCCAATAATATGACCCAAGTACTCGACTTTAGAGGCACCAAAATCACATTTAGATTGTTTGAGGAAAAGTTGGTGTTGAGAGAGTATATGGAGAAATTGATCCACATGAGCAAGATGGGTTGTCTAGGTTTTACTATAGATGAGGATATCATTAAAGAAAACTAAGAAAAAATGATGGAGAAAATGACGGAAGACATGGTTCATGAGGCTTTGGAAAGTGGAGGGAGAATTACACAAGCCAAAGGACATGACCAAAAACTCATAGTGGCTCTCATGAGTTCTAAATGTAGTATTAGGAATGTCTTCCTCTTTCATATGGATCTGGTCATAGCCATAATGAAGATCAAGCTTAGTAAAGAATTGGGCGCCACTCAATTCATCCAAGAGGTCATCAATGACATGAATGGGGAAATTTCTCTTTAATGGTGATTTTGTTGAGGGCGCGGAAGTCAGGACACATGCGCCAAGAACCTTCTTTCTTAAGGACCATGACCATAGGTGAAGAGTAGGGGCTCATACTAAGGTAGATAACACCTATGTTGAGCAGGTCTTGAACAATTTTCTCAATTTCATTTTTTTGGGAAAATGGGTGACGATAGGGACGAATATTGGGAGGAAGGCTTCCTGGGACAAGGGGAATGGAATGATCATGAACACCATGGGATGGAGGAATTCCTTGGGGAGTGGTTAGAGAGGATGGATTGGAGGTCCTGTGGCACAAAGGGTGTCGCAATTGCTTGTATGGCATGGAGTAGGAAAATAATTCTAGAATGGCCTTTTTTGAGCATCTTTTCCATGCAATGGGAACTAATGATCTCTAGGGAACCGACGGTGATGAATTGGAACTTATATTGTTGTCCCTCCTGGTCAAATTGCATGGTTAATTCCTTAAAATCCATGAGAATGGGACCCAATGTCCTTAGTGATTCTACACCCAACACAATGTCACAACCATCCATGTCGATAACAAACATATGATATTTCAGGTGGTATTCACCAATTTGGAGATGCACATTTTCACAATGCCCTCCACATTTCATGGACCTTCCATTGGAAATCATTATTTGAAAATTATTGATTGCACGGATATAGCAATTAGTTTCTTGGGAAATGCAGTGATGAATAAAATTATGGGTGCTTCCACTATCAACAAGAATGATGACCTTCGTATGCTTGATGTAACCAATTAGCTTGAAGGTTTGGGGAGCAGAGAAGCCAGTGAGAGCATTGAGGGAAATTACTGGTTCTACTTTGTAAGGGTCTGAGGGAGGGGTTATGTCAGTGGGTTTAGGGGACATTGACATAAGGGGAGCCTCAACATCCTCTTCCAAAATATCCTCCAATATGGCCATAAAAATATTTTGTTCCTTACACTTGTGTCCCGGAAAATATTTTTCATCACCATTATAACAAAGGCCTTTGACTTAGGGTTCATCCATTTTCGGACCTGGTCAATTTCTAGATCTTTAGTGGAGTAGAAGGAGGAGTGGGAATTATTGCTTTAGTGCGAGGAATAAAGGAGGGTTTTATGCGCATAACGACAGATCTTTGTAGCTTAAATACGTTGGAATATGTCTCTACCCTGAAAACAATTAACCCACAATTTTATGTCGAGGAAGGTGCTCTGATACCACTTGTAATATTCCAGATATAAAAAGTATGCAGAACAAAAATAAATAGCTAGAAATGGCATATGAACAACAATATAGCCAGAACAACACCATAATAATACCAAAATGATACCAGAATAATGCCAGAAAGAGCACTTTGATTACTGAGAGAAATGTTCACTTGCCTCTTCGAGGGGGCAACCTCCAGCAGAGTAGAGCTCTATTAAAATAATATCCAAGACAAAAGTTATCATACCCTTGACTCTTATTTATACTAAATATGTCTATCAAAAGAACCATCTAGGGGAAGATCCTTATAGAAGCGAAAAGTTCTATTAGGTCTTCTTACATTGGAATTATTCTTCCTTATCACTAGGCCTTATTAATATTGACCTTTATTACATGGAAATGTATTATTCTACCTACGTGAGGGGTTAGGTCCCTAATAATTCCCTAGGATTATAAAATCCTAACAGAGCTACCACTACTGACCATAAATATCATATACATGCACAGATACTCTGACAGACCATCCTTATTGGACCTTTGAGATCTATCCAAGGATGATCAGTCCCCTAGGATATAAAATCCTAATTGAGCTACCCAACATTGGTCAGGATACCATAGTATCATCAGCATCAATCCCCCTTTCGAGGGAGGTCCTTTCGAACTATACCAATATTGTCTCAAACTTTACACGAGATAGAGGCTTGGTCAACACATCTACAAATTTCTCATTCGTGCCAACATATTAGAGCTTTATGGCTCCCCTCTGTGCCATATCACGAATGTAGTGATACCATATTTTCGTGTGCTTCAACTTGTCATGGAACACAAGGTTCTCTGTCATCTTTATGCAGCTCTGGTTATCACATAGAATCATGGTTGCTTCCATCTCTAGATCAAATAGACCTATCAACAACTTCTGTAGTCATATGGATTCACAATTGGTGGAACATGAAACAATGTATTTTTCTTCAATTGTGTTGAGATAAATACTAGATTGCTTCCTACTATGCCATGAAGTCATTGTTGACCCCAGACTCAAACAACATCCTGAAGTGCTCTTTCTTTCAAAATCACTTCCATCCCAATTTGAATCGGTATAACCATTGAGTCTGAAGTCTTGATCTCCATTGTAGTAGAGACCAAAGTCCAATGTACCCTTAAGTTTTATCATCACATGTTTTACAACAACAAGGTGAACACGTCTGGGCTCTACCAGATACCGACTTAAGGTGTTCACAACAAAACATATATATGGCCTGGTATTCATCAAATACATCAACGATCCAATGATTTGTTTGTATAGTGTAGCATCAATCAATTTTGACGAAGTATCAACCAAGAGATTCAACTTTGTTTCCATGGGTATATTCATGGATCTACACTCCCACATATCAAACCTATTTAGTATTTCAACTACATACTTCCCTTTTTTAAGGAAGATCTTCTTTAGGCTCTGCCAAACCTCAAGACCTATGAAATAGTGCATTAGGCCTAGACCTTTCATCTCAAATTATGCAACAATATTCTTCTTGCAAACAGTGATGATATTTTCTTCTCCAGTTAAGAATAATTCATCCTCATACAACAACAAAATAACAGGTTCATCATTCATAACCTTGAAGTAAAGGTTAGAATCAAATTTACTCTTGGTAAATCCCAAGCTCGTCAGGAAACTGTCAATGATTTCATACCAAGCTCTAGGAGCTTGCTTCAATCTATATAGAGCCTTCTTCAACTTGAAGACATGTGTCTTTTTGTCTTCAACTTCAAACCCTTGTGGTTGTTCTATATACACTTTGTATTCAATGACACCATTTAAGAAAGTTGTTTTCACATCCATCTGGTGTAACTTCCACTTCATCTTAGCTGATAGGGTTATGATGGTTTTGATAGAAGTGTATCTAGCTACAAGAGAAAATGTCTCTTCATAGTCAATGTCTTCCTTTTGAGAAAATCCATGAGCCACAAATCTTTCTTTATATTTCTCAATACTTCCATCAACATGATGTTTTATCTTGTATGGCCATTTGGAAGATATCACATCTTTGTTCTTCGGTCTAGGAATTATTTCCCATACATAATTCTTTATAATGGATTGGTATTCTTATGTCATGGCATCTTCCCATTCTTTATTTTGAATGGATTCTTCAAATAAAGTAGGCTCCTTCTCTATGATATCACACATAAAATCCATATAACTGGAGAATGGATTAGGTTTCTTAACTTATCTCATCGTTCCTTCGGGGGAACCATACTTCTCTCCATATTAAACAAGTTCCCTTGCCCAAGTTGGCTTTATCTTGTGAGAGATTGTCATCTGGGGAGGTTCTTGAGATTCTATTGTATCATGATCTTCATGAATATCATCATTGGGGGAAATTGTGGCTTCCCTCACTGGTTCTGCAACTCTGGGAGCTATAGGTTCTTCTTCATATACTTCTTCAAGCTAGAATCTCCTTGATTTCTTGAGTGTTGCATATTCATCAAAGGTTACATATCTGTCAATCTCAATATGATGGTAACCCATAATGTAAATTCTGAAGGCCTTATATACCTCACAGTATCCAACAAATATTCCTTTATTTACTAAAGGTTCCAACTTGGTTATCTTTTCTTTCAGAATGTGTACAAACATTGGATAGAAAAATATTTTGAGATGGCTTACTTTTGGCTTCTTTCTGGAGAACATTTCTTCAGGGGTTTTGAACCCAAATGCACTATGGAATAATGTGTTTTGTATATACACTTTTGTTCTTGTTGCTTCTACCCATAAGTGCATTGGAAGATATTGATCATGGATCATAGTCTTCATTGCTTACATTATAGTTTTGTTCTTTCTTTCTGCTACACCATTTTGTTGAGGATTGTAGGGAATGGTGAGCTCCCTCTTAATCCCGAAATTTATCCAAAAGTTTACAAAATCTTTTAAGGTGTATTCTCCTCCATTATCTGACATGAATATCTTGATTTTTATTTCAGCGAGATTCTCTATCAAGGCTTTGAATTCCTTGAATTTCCCAAACACTTCATCTTTTGATTTCAATAAGTAAAACCAATTATTGCGAGAATAGTCATCAATAAATGATACGTAGTATACATACCCACTAAGAGAGGTGGATGGAATTGGGCCACATACATATGAGTGTATGAGCTCCAATACTCCTTTTGCTTTACTATCACTCTTTGGGAAAGGATTCTTGATTTTCTTTCCTTGTGCACATCCCTTGCACACACCTTCATGATCAACCTTGAAATTTGGTAGACCTGTAACTGCCTTACTCACATATGGTAAGGCCTTGTAGTTTATGTGAGCTATTCTTCTATGCCAAAGTTCACATGGAATCTCAACAGAGTGAATCAAGGTTGCATCTGAGTGACCTTTTAATTTATGCAGGCCACCTTCTTATGTTCCAATAACAATTGCATCTTCTATGGTTTTTCCTTTAGGCCACATGAGGACTTCACCATCTATGAATGAAGCCCTAAAGCCTTTCTTAACTAAATCTGAGATAGAAATAAAGTTCTTCGTCAAACTTGGTACATATAATACATCCTTAATCTTCATTGGGGTCCCTGAATCAATTTTATAATTGGACTCTCCTACTCCTTTGATAGGGTACTGGTAATCATATCCAAGTGTAACTTTATGGGGAAAGTTCTTTTATGTAAGGCTAGAGATAATGTCTCTCTAATCTGTCATGTTCTTGGAAGTGCCACTATCTATGAGCCATGTATCCTCACCATGTGACACTCATCCTGAGAGGGCAGAGATTAAGACATAGTATTCAATCTTTTCTTTAATCATCTTTTTGGGTGACTCTTCATCTTCAACTATGTGGGCATGGTACATTTTGTTCCTCTTCTTGACACTTTTATTCTTCTCTTTAATCTGGAAAATTCTTAGCAATATATCCCATCTTGTCACAATGGTAACATTGGTAGGATGAGAAATCATTTTCTCTTCTTTGACCTTTCCGAAACTTCTAGAATCTCCTTGGAGGTTGAGATTCTTTATGGATGAATTTATTTGGGGAGAGAGACTCCTTATGTGGGTGGGTTTATTTCTTGAAGTGAGGCCTTCTCTTTCCTCCTTTAGTATGAGTAGCTAGATCTTGATCGTCATCCATTAATAGTATTGCTTCTTGGTTAGTTGTTGTTGCTTCTTCTTGAACACATTCTTCCCAAAGACTATCAAATTGTAGTTTTTCCTTTATGGCACAAATGGTTTGGATGAATGCATGCCAAGTTCTTGTGAGACCATTAAGAGTTGTCATTATGAGTTCATATTCATCTACGGTATCTCCAATTTCTTCTAGTTATTCCTTGAATGGATATATTCTAGAGAAATATGCATGAATTGTTTCTCCTTTCTGCATCTTTGTATTCTTGATTTGAGTTCTCAAGTTCATCTTCCAGTTAATGTTTCTTCATTCATACAATCTAGTTAGGGCATCAAAAATTTATTTTGGGGTATATTTAGATTCCACTCGAGGGATCAAGTGATCTTTGATACAGTTTGCAATGATTCTTTTGGCCCTAACCATGTCCTTCTGGTACTTTTCTTTAGTTGTAGAATTTGCGAGTTCTGGTACATTTTATTTGATGAATATTTCCAGGTAATTCTCTTCAAGAATGAGTGCAATCCTATATGTCCAAGCATAGAAGTTATCCACATCTTCTAACTTGTCAACAAGCTTGTTGCTTACAGACATCTTGACCTAAAGTTGGGAAAATGACCAAAAAATGAAAGTGCTAAGAATTTAGATCTAAACTTACCAAGAGGTGCGCTTGGTTGAGGTGAGTAGCTTGGTGCAGTCAATATTATGAAAATATAACTTTCACCCCTTGAAACTGAGCTTGCAAAATTCTGGACTGGTACTTTTGGTATTTGTTCTGGTTTCCTATTTTTTTGGTTTTCTAGTACCAGTGAAAACTAGGGTTTCACTTTCGAGGATTTTTATTCAATGGAAAAGTGCGCTCAAGCTGCCAATGAGTTAAGTAGGCTAGGATGCATTTCCTTGATGAGTTTTAGGCTAAAATTCCTCTTCAATAAAAAACCCTAATTTTGTTGTATGACAAGAGTGACATTTTTTCTTATACATTGAAAGGTTCTCTCTTCAGCTTAGCTCTAAAACCATGTTAATTTTAGATCAACTATTAATTTTCTTTTCAATTTACTAGATAACAATAAAATAGGTAGGATCACTGAGAGAAACACAATCACAAGATACATAACATTTATCCTAGGAAACCCTCATGGGGGAGAAAACCTATCAAAAAATTTTGTAATATAGATAGTCAATACAATTCCAAGTCAATAAACCAAAACACTAGAGACTATCCAACACTGAGAAATGTGCCTCTCTTTTCCTTCTTCTCCCAACTACAACTATCTCCAAACTTGCACACTTGTTGAGTAGAATGAGTGAGTGAGTAAATGAGCCATTTGCCTCTCTTATTTATATTAGATGGCAGGCACTAGGGAGGTGTCTCTTCATTAGGCATTGCATACTTGTTCACTTAGTGGTTAAAAACACTTTAATTAGGCCTGGGGCTGACTTCTTTATTTGCATGATATAATTAGGGTTTGAACAATCCAAAAAAGAGGATTTGGTCATTTACAAATATTGACATGATCAATCCACAAAAGGAGATTGATCTAATCAATAATGACTCAATAATAAATAGAATACTCTTTGTATTTACAATATTTCAACATGCTCAAATTTTTCAAGTATAGGCACTCATTGTATGTTGAATAAATAAGGCCTAGTTAATAAGTTGAACAAGTCAGATGTAAGAAGACCTAATAGAAGCTTCCACTTATAGAAAGATATTCCTTTAAATTGTTCTTTTGGTAGATAGATTTAGTATAAATAGGAGTTAATGGAATGATAAAGCTTTGTCTTGAGAATTATTGTAATAGAGAACTTATATGCTAAAGGTTTCCCCCTCGAAGAAGAAAGTGAACATCACTCCCATTTCAATAAGGGTATCATTTTAGAGTTTTATTCTCTATATTATGTTGTTCCTTTGTAATTTCTATGATATTACTATTTATGCTCATTATAACATAACCAAGTGCATAACAAGTGGTATCAGAGCACTTTCCTTGGCAATAATTGTGGGTTAAATTTTTCAGGGTAGAGACGTGTTTAGACGTCTTTAAACTAAAGTGATATATCATTCAGCGCATAAATCCATGGTCAAGGAAGCATACACGCAAGAAATACAAGATTTGTTTAAGTTCACATTGTTGGACACCCTTGTAACCCCTGTTGGTACCCCTTCAAGTGGTAGCGCATTAGATATAACCTATATGCATACTTTCTCTTCCACGTACCTTTGGTATATCATGATCCCTCTAGGTATCCTAAAACTATCCCTAGATCAATCGATCAGTCACCTGAATGTTGTAGTGCCACTAAGAACAACACTTGGGAAGATGCTCTCTAGTACTTGGGTAATCAAGTAGTATGGATAAGGGTACGGTCTAGGCTCCTTAGTTGGTACCCTGAGATATTGGTTCGAGTAATACGGTTTAACCCCACATGTATATCAAATATTTATAGTACAGGGCAAACCCTTATCTGTAGGAACCCTGAAAACCCTAACCCTGGGGAAGGAAACAAAACGGAAAAGGAACATACATGATCTATTGTCATGCAACCTTGCCTTATACATTTTGGTTGATTGGAGTATAACTCTGTAGGAGTAAAAAAAAAGTATGAAACCTATATGCACCCTTATTTGAGAAATATCCCATTAGATTCATCTTTTCATATTGATCACCATGATACCTATCATTTTTTAGCCTTTTTTTCCATGTGGTCCCAAACCCCTTCATGGCACCCTTATTTGGGACCTATCCCATTTGATTCCCCTTTTCTCCCTAATCGTTTTGATATCATTCACCCGTAATCCATTTTATGTGCAGACCCACCCATTCCATTCCTGTGTCCCCCTTTTACCATGGCCCACACCCCCAACCAAGACATTAAATCCTGCTTCAATGCCTTGTCATCTAATCTCTCCACAAACCAGAAGGAATTGTGGCAACTCAATGCCAATATTTCCACCATCAATTCCTCCATGCATTCCACAATAGATGCCAAAATGGAAGACCTAAAATAGGACATGACGAAGGACCTCTTTACCCACATGGAACGACATCTTGAATCATTTTTTGTCCATCTCTTCACCAAATTGAATATTCCTGGAGACCTTACCTCATTTGACCAACCTTTGCACCCCGAAGGTGATTCTTCCTCCACTTCCAAAAATGTTTAGTCCAATCACTTTTAGCGAGACCTACATATTACTAGAGTGGATGTGAACAAATTTGATGGCTCAGATACCATAGGTTCGGTTACCCAAATGGAACATTACTTCTCTTTGCATAACATTACTAATGAGTTGGCCAAAATCTGTTATGGTGTTCTCCATTTGGATCCCAAATGATGGAAATGGTGGCAATGGCATAAAAAGGCATGCAAAGGTATGTGGCTAGGACATAGTTTGTTGCATATATTTATGACTTCTTTGACAATGACACCCACCATTTAGGTTGTTTGACCAAGTTAAAACAAACTGGCCTAGTGGAATATTTTATAGCTTCCTTTAAGAAATTGGATTTTAAAATAGAGGGCACAACAAATTCTTTTTTCAATGAATTCTTTATCAGTGGCCTCAAGGATGAAATACATGTCCATGTCCTCATGGATTTCCATCAAACTTGGTTGGAAAAGATACTAAATGGGCCAAGTAAGCACAACAAGTAGTCTCATCCCAAACCAGAAAAACACCTTTTATTCCTTGCCCTAAGCCTACCCTTCCTACCCCTCCTTCCACTCCCCTCAAGATCCAAAAATTGACTATAGAAGAAATGGTTGAACGCCAACTCAAGGGTCTTTTTGGGTCTTTTTTATAATTGTGATGACAATTATTTTCCGAGGCACAAGTGTAAGGAACATAATATTTTTATGGCTATTTCTGAGGATGTTTCTGAAGAAGAGGCAAATGATTCCCTTATACCTAAGCTTCCCACACCAGCTAATCTTAATCCACCCTCTGATCCACTGAAAGTTGAAGCACTGATTTCCCTGAATGCACTCATTGGTTTCTCTACTCCCCAAACCCTCAAGTTAATTGGATACATTAATTAAGTTATCCAAGCATGTGTTCAGGTTCCCAAAAAGAACCTTTATTCATGAGAAAAGTTATTGGCTTCCTCTTCTATAAAACCTTGTTAAGGAGGGTCGTCGCAGGTCAAGCATAAGATACAGTGCAGAGATTCCTGATCACTGCAGTTTTCCCTTAAACTAGTTTGTGATGTTTCGATAGGTTTTCCTATAGCCAAGGTGCGGCGATGCTAAAAGACTAAGAAAAGGTCGAAGTTCACGAAAGTTCTAGAAGGGAATATTCTAGAATATGAGGTGGCATCTGTATGGTTGAGATCCTACTCACTTCTTTGATTTGGTGGGATCATCCTAATCTCTTTAACCATCTCTCTTTCTCCTATATAATGATGGATTTCTCATGGAAAAGGTTAAGCGATGATTAAGCAATAAGGCTAAGATTTATGAAGGTTGAATAGGATGAGAATTGTGTGAGGAATTCTGCTTCAGTTGATGCTTGAGGGATTCTTTTCAGTCCATCAAATTATTGTGGACCTTCTTCATGCAAGTTTGGAGCAAGTGTGTGTGTGTTGGAGCAAATGGTCGTTGAAAGGGAACCTTGCAACATCGAGGTTGTTTGGTTGTGTCTTCCACTTTTACTTAATATAATATAGTGGGATGTTTCTTTCCCATAAAATCATTCTTATTTTATTGCATGACGCCTTGATCACATGCATAAGTCATCATTGAATATACTATTGTTTCTTTCACTTTGGTTGGTTTGTATTTCATTGCAGGTCCAATATCACAAGAGCACTGGAGAAGATCAAGGACAACAAATATACAAGGAAGAGATATTCAAAGCTATGTCACTCATCTCTAGTTTGATCGTAAATTCAATGATTAGAGCTTAGGGAAAGCGCCATGTCCTGGCTCACTTTTTTCTAGATCTAGGTGGGTCTAGGGAGATCAGTTTATGTCCGCATTCACTGATTTATCCATTAACAATATTACTCCTATTATGTCTCTCCCTGAATTCAACAAGACCTTTCTATTGGAATGTGATGCCTCAGGGAAAGGCATTGGGGTTCTCCTCGTACAAGATGGTTGACATTTGGCTTTCACTAAAAAACAATTTTCTGAGTGCCATTTGGGCCAATCCACCTATGAAAAAGAAAATGTTGTCTATTATACATTCCATGGATATTTGGAATCCTTATCTCTTGGGGAAATGCTTCAACATTAAAACTGATAATCAAAGCCTCAATTTTTTTTCTGGAACAAAAATTCTCTTCCCTGGAGAAACAAAAATGGGTAACCAAGATGTTTGGATATGATTTTTATATCCTCTATAAAAAATTAAAAGAAAATGTGGTTGTTGATTCCCTTTCAAGGAATTATGAAGAAGACGGGTCCCATTTTTCCCTCTCATTCATTGTCCCAAACTGACTTTAGGAGGTTCACCATGAATGGTTGCAAGACCCCAAACTTTCTATACTGATCCAAACACTACAACAGGATCCTCAAGCTTCTCCTAGGTACTCGTGGAACCATGAAGAGGTTCGTTATAAAGTTCATATGTATTTAATAAAATAGTCAAACCTTAAATCCACCATGCTCTCTGAGTTTCATGCTTCACCTACAACTGGGCATTCCAGTTTTACCAACGCTTATGAATGGGTCAAACGTTCTTTTTCTGGGATGGTATGAAATAGTACATCTGCACCTTTGTGGTTGACTGTGATACATGTCAATGCAATACGGGAGAGACAACCAAAGATCCTAACACACTCCAACCTCTTTTGATTCCACCTACTATTTGGACATATATTTCTATGGATTTCATTATTGGATTACCTAAATCAGGAAATAATTCATTCATCATGGTAGTAGTGGATTGTCTTTCCAAATATGCCCATTTATGTTCTCTTCAACACACATTCACAACATCCACCATGGATCAAATTTTTATGGATAATATCTTCAAAATCAATGGAATTCCTAATTCTATTGTTTCTGACTATGATCCAAATTTTACCAGAACTTTCTGGAAATAAATGTTCAAACTCCAGGGAACCCAATTGTATATCATCATAGCATATCATCCTCAGAATAATGGACAAACTAAAGTGGTCAACAAGTGTTTGGAAACCTATTTGAGATATTTTGTGTCCAATAGAAAAAATATGTGGGCTCAATGGTTACCCCTCACTAAATGGTGGTACAAAACCTCTTATTGTATCACCACTCACATGAATCCCTTTGAATAATTTTATGTAAAAAGGCCACCCTCCATTCTATCATACATTCCCAATGTCTCCAAAGTTCATCAGGTGGATCGAACTCTTACAGTCTACATGGCCATTCTTCATACTCAAAGAAAATTTGGTCATGGCTTAGAATCACACGAAAAAACAAGAAGATAGGGGTCATTATAAATGTGAATTTGCTAAAGGGGACCAAGTGTTTCTTTGTCTACAACCTTATAAGCATACTTCACTCAAGTCCCAATGTTGTTAGAAACTCACCCCCAAATTTATGGTCCTTATCTGTTGATTTTTCAGATTCTCGGATTATTGATTTTTTGGATTCTCATATCTTGATAGTTATTTCCTTATGATTACAAAAACATATTTACTCCATACAAAATTATCATAGAATAACTATACACTAAAAATATCAACTATAATACTACAGCGGAAATAACAAGATCTAGAAATATTAACCATGCACAATAGACACAAGAACACAAGAATTTATCCTGGGAAACCCAATCCGTGGGAGAAAACCCAACAAACTTTCTTAGAAGAATCATTTTACAAGTTTATCACCAGAATAAATAGACCAAGAGATAATGCAGATTCACCTCCCAATCCTAGCGCAACTTACCAAGAGGTAGTGCACTAGATAGTACCAAGAAACCCCAGTTGCAACATCTTTTATCCTTGCCTCATACATTCACCTTCTTTTTCTTGAGTGAGAGAGATAAGTGTGTGTGTGTACAAATGAGAAGACATCACCTTTATTTATATTTTTTCAGTCACTTTAGTGGGGTCGACTTATCTTCCTCGATATTTAATTTTTCTTTATTATTTTTCAACGGGGTCGACTTCTCTTTCGAAGTCTTCAATTTCACTTTATTATTTTCATGTGCGGTCGGCTTATCTTCTTTGTTCTTCTATTTCTTCCTGGGATTATTCAATGATGTAGAAGGGTCTTCTTATATTTCTTTGTGGAGAATTACTTCCTTAATTTGAAAAACTTCAACACTCCCTCTCAAGGAGGGAGGCATTCTCCATACTTGGATTTCTTCTGTCATAAAAAGGTTGTCCCTGAGCATGATTGATGTAGAATTCTCTGGCATGAACCTAATTGATGTATACTTCTCCCACATAGCACCCAGTTGATGTATACTTCTCCCACATAGCACCATGTTGATGTATGCTTCTCCCATATAGCACCTCGAGTCTCTAATGATCCTTGTCATGTCACATCATCAAGGATAAAGACCACACATGGTCCACTCTCCTTATCCAAGTTACATGGCCATTGGAGGAGAGTGTTTGTCTGATTCTAATACATGGAAAACATCAACACCCTGGGCCACTCACATTAGCCGAATCACATGGCCATCGGAGGAGAGTGTTTTACTGATGCATATGTACCATGAATCTTCTTTGGTCCTTGATCAAGTCACATGATCAAGGATAAAGACTATGCCTGGTCCATTATCCTTAGCCAAGTTACATGGTCATCAAAGGAGAGGTCTGCCCAGTACTTCTTGGAGAAGCATTATCACCTCGAGTTTTTATCGGTCCTTGTCAATTCAAATGAGAAAGAATAAAGACTACACTTTGGCCATTCTCCTTAGCCAAGTCACATGGTTGTCGAAGGAGAATGCCTTCCCGGTGTTTCCCAAAACATCAACACTCCCTCTTAGTGAGGGAGACATTCAACATCATGCCAAGCTCGTCTCTGGATACTGGAGATTCACTGCTCCCTTTTGTATCATGTCTCAAATGATATGAAATCTTCTCATCTTTTCATATGTATTGGAGCTTCACAGCTTCCCTTCTACACCATGTCTTGGATGAAGTCCTGCAAGAAGCTTCTGAATCCACATGTCTTCATGACTTGCGACAATGGCTGCAATATACTTCATATCTATTGTACTAAGTGTTACATATACATATTTTTCGAAAATTGTAACTAATCCCAAGATGAAGCAGTACCCCAAGGTCTTGGACATGGTACTATGATGTTGTCAATGATGTCAACAAGGGTCAATATGGGTCTAAAATTTAGACAAGTCCATTCAGACTATAACTCTGTTAAATTAACCTACTATATTATTTGAAAAAGAGCATTAACACTGATGAGGCTATTGCATATGGAGATACAATGCATGATACTATTTTGAGTAGAAAGGGCAATGAGAAAGTACAAGTTTTGTTTCTTTTAGATGTCACTTCCCTCTCAGTGGATGTTGAAACTACAAGTAAAACGGTTTCCATCCCCTCAAAAAGGAGTAGAGAGGAGTTACCCATATCACTGTGTTCTTTGATATTGATGCCAATAGAATTCTCAATATCTTTATTGAGGACAAAACTACTGGTTAGAAAAACAAAATTGCCATTACAAATGATAAGGGTAGATGGACTAAGGAGAAGATTGAGAGGATGGTTTTTTATTCTAATACATACAAGGTTGAAGTTGAAAATCTTCCAAAAAGAAGATTGAGGTTTCCCTTTAACAAACTATACAGTAGGGATTATGAACATTGTCTATTCTTCTAATAGGTGATATGCCTAAAAATTTTATAATGTCAGTCATAGAACTGTACATAAACTAATTACATACACAAGTGTGAGAAGTATTATAAGAGACTGGTTAAAACCAGGTTGTGAAGAAACATTATATAGTGATCATTGATCACTACAAAGGATCAATGATCCTCACATTTTTGTGTACAAACATATGTATAACCAGTGATTGATCAAGACCATTAATTAGATTCTTAAATAGGTCAATCCAGTGAAGAAGATTCGTAATTATCAAATCAAAACTTGGTATCAACGAAAGGTTGGCAGTTCAGGAGGAAGTCTTAGCCAAAAATCAAGTTGAACGACGATGACTAATCAATGATCATCAGATCAATATGGAAACAAGATCAAACGACCCTATTGCACTTCTCATTTAAAATAACACGATGTATAATTTCCAAGCCATGACCCGAAGGTGTAATTCAAATCTTCCTTTATAAATTTCAAGTCCATCGTCAATTGGATCGGGCGATCCAAAACTAATTCACATTTTGTGATTATTGACTAGAGTCAAAACAAACATAAACATGAAAAATGGATGCTAACCGTCCACTCAACGATTTATTTGGTTAAGCGTCGGGATAAGGAGTGTGGGTGTTCTCCCTCGATCACAGGTCAAAATCATATGAAGTTTTGAAGTAGTTAATGTGCTAACCGAGATAGCACCTGGTTATTGGGTGTGGTCACTTGGAAAATTTTTAAAGGTGCATTCGGGATAAGGTATAGAACAAGGCTTGTGCCTCATGGTTTAGGTCGTTAGTGACATCCTTTGGTCATATGGAAAAGGAGGCCATGAAATTAATTCCCATCAACCACTTTCAATACAAGAAATGCACCAGAGAGGCATTAAAAGTTTGAATCTGATCTTGTAAAAGGTTGGAGGATGCATTGAAAATCCCTTATGAAGACTCTATACAATGAGGAACAAAAGAAGAACCTTATTGTGAAAATGAACTTGAAGTAACTCTTGAAATAAAATCCCAGATCTCGAATCCAGTTAAGGGTTTTTGTTTGATAATTTTTACAACAAATAGTAAACAATTTTTAAAACACCCAAACATTTCATTAATTGATACAACATATGAAGGGATAAATGTTGAAACAACTTACAAGGGATTTGAAGTCTGTTGAATTAAAGACAATTTTTAATGACAAAATGTTAGCATTATTGTTAATTAAATGAAGAGATGCATGCAAAGAGACACAATGTTTCAAACTCATACATGTTCATAGACTATATAAACAAAAGATTATGGTGAAAGGAAAGTGTCTTTGTGGTCCAATTTAGAAGATCTAAACAAACAGGGTCCAATGAAGAATTTGAAACATTCACATGAAGTGAGGGTGGAAGGGAGGAGAAAGGGAGGATTGGAGTCCTCTATAGGTTGAAGCCTGAAACATGGAGTTTCATCTTCCTCAAGTTGGTGCTTGAAAATAAGAGGATTGGAATCCTCTACAGGTTGGAGTCTGATCTACAGGGAGTTGGTTCTTCCTCAAGTTGGTTCTTGGAAAATAGGGGACTAGTGTTTCCTTGAGTTGGTTCTCAAAGTAAGAGAGATTGGTGTCTCCTACAAATTGTAACTTGTGAATGAAATATAATTTTTTATGATTGTTACATTTAAAATTCAGAGTTATGTACATGCTTATTGATAAATTGTTATTGTTCATATATTAATAATTAAAGAATTAATTTGATTTGAGAAAAAGAAACAATATTGATTCACCCCC
>JZKD02S1768946.1:1074732-1089765 GCA_000966675.3 Picea glauca | reverse complement strand
ATTTAAAAAAATAATGTGGAAACATTGTGGATCGAAAAATTTAAAATATCAAAAATCAGCTAAAAACAGAGAGGGGGTGCTACCGGTAGCACCATTTTTAAAAACGAGGTAAAAAGTGGACCCCCCAAAAAATGAGTACTCTAGAGAGTTTTTGTTAAGTTGGTAACTATGTTAGTAGTGCATTAATCCAATATCACTCATCTCAAACTTTGATGCAAGTCCCAACTTGCACTCATCTATGAGATCCTTGGCTCCAGTAATGAATAAATCATCCACATACAAAATGAGAATGAGGGTGTCCTCACCCCTAATGATGAAATAGAGGTTTGGATCAACATTGCTCTTCTCGAATCCCATCTGAAGAAAATAAGTATCAATGTGTGAATACCAAGATCAAGGAGCTTGATTCAGACCATATAGTGCCTTCCTCAGAAGACACATGTGAGTCTCCCTATCATTCACCTCAAACCCCTGTGGCTGCTCTATGTACACCTCCTCCTCAATAAAGCCATTTAGAAATGTGGTTTTCAGATCCATCTGGTGAATGTGCCAACCCATATCTACTGTTATGGCAATAATAGTCCTGATAGAAGTGTATCTCACAACTGGTGAGAAAGTATCGTCATAATTGACTCCCTCAATCTGTGAGAAGCCTCGCGCCACAAAACGATCCTTGTGTTTCTCCACACTTCCATCTGCAATAATATTGGTCTTGTACAACCACCTGGAAGACTTCCCCAATGGCCTCAGAACCACATTCCAGACAACATTGTGCATAATGGAGTCATAATCCACTAACATGGCCTCTCTCCAGACCTGATGGTCCACTTCCTACACAAAAGTTTGTGGCTCAGTATCCTTGATACTAGTCACTAGTGACAAATATGCTCCCAATCTAATTGGTGGCCTGCTCTCTCTGATCTAGCTCTTGGTCTCCCCTACATCCTCCCTGGCCTCCTTCAGGGTCTCATGAAACCATATAGGTCTCCTATTCCTTGAAGCAGTCAACAGAGAAGTAAGGTCTCTCTACCCAAGAGTGACTTCCTCAGGACTTGTCTCAACACTCTGAGATCCTGAAATCTATGCTCCCTTTGAATTATGTGCCCCATCTGACTGAACATACTATGACTGTGACCCTGAAGTTGTGCATGGTGACCCTATCACCCCTGATACTAGTGTACCTGATGTTTGAGGATGTGCTCCCTCTGAGACTACAATCGGTGACTCTGCATCATCCTCAACTCCAACTCTTGACTCAAGAGATCTCCCAAAATCCTTATCCTCCTCAAATATGACATCTCTCCTCACCACCACTCTCCTAAGTGGCGGGATGTATATGCGATAGGTTTTCAACACCTCTGAGTATCCAACTAAAATCCCCTGCTGAGTTGTGGGGTCTAGCTTTGTCCTCTTCTCTGAGGGGACATGAGAGAATGTCAAGCACCCAAAGATCCTGATGTGCTCGACATCGGGCCTCCTACCAGTGAAGGCCTCCTCATGAATCATCTTCCCCAAAATCCTACGTGGGGTCCTATTTTGCAGGTAAACTGTAGTAGCACATGCCTTTGCCCATAAGTACAAAGGAAAACTCTAATCATGTAGCATGGATATCGCTTCACCGGTAATGGCCCAGTTCTTCCTCTCGACAACCTCATTCTACTGGGGGGTGTAAGGTATGATCATTTATATCCTAATTCCATGTTGTGCACATAAGTCTACAAACTGTCTTGAGGAATACTCTCCCCCGTTATTCGACCGCAAGACTTTGATCTTCTTTTTTGATTGGTTCTCCACAAGAGCTCTGAACTCTTGGAACTGTGTGAAGACCTCACTCTTGGCCTTCAGAAAATAGATCCAATTCTTCCTCGAGTAGTCATTAATAAATGTGAGATAGTACTCACAACCACTCAAGGAACTTCGATTCATGGGCCCACACACATTCGTGTGTACTAAATCTAGTATCCCAGCTGACCTGGTATCACTACTGGGGAACGATACCTTGGTAAAATTACCAAGCACACACCCTCTACACACATCCTGATGCTCAATATTGATCTGTGGCACTCTGGTCACAACCTCTCTTAGTCCTCCAAGAGCCCCATGATGTAGGTGGGCCATCCTATGACGCCATAACTCACATATATGTCTGTTGCTGTCGCTATTCGCTGCCAATGCATGAAGTGGCTGAAAAGGTAATCCAAACAGTTTCCCATACCTCACTCCAATCACCTATCCTGAGGCAAGTGAAGACCCCCAAGGATAAATCAGTACCTTGGTGCCTCTGAATTTCACCTCAAAACCTCTATCCTGGAGGGTGGAAACCGAAATCAAATTCTTCTTCATCCCAGTGACATAAAGAACGTTCATGAACGATATAGGTGGCATGCCATCTATCTGAAAGGAAATTGTGCCAACCCATGCAACTCTGACCACTCTGTCATCTCCAAGAGAAATCTCAATCCTGACCTCGGTGTCTCTGAGATCAGAAAAAATGCTCTTGACGTCTAGTCATATGGCTCGTAGCCCCGCTATCAATATACCAGATACTAGGTGTCGTCTCAACTAAAGTGCAACATATAAGAAAGGGACATTATCTCTGAAACTGTGTTTGAAAATCTATTTCCTCTGTTGTAGCTACAGTACCACCCTTCTTCTTCTTCCTGTTCAGGCACTATCCAGCATAATGCCCAAACTTCTTACAAACAAATCACTTCACATTGCTTATATATCTCCTCTGACCATTGTCTTGACCATTGCTTCTCTCTCGTCCTCCACTCCTTTGTGGTGGTGCCCCAATCTTGGGAACCTACCGACCCTCATGGCCGACCTTCTTCTTGCCCTTTGTCCAAAGAGAAAGATCCTCCTCACCTTGACCAATATGCTGTTGTTGTTTCCGTTGTCCAGAAGCCTCGGTTGCAAGCCTAATTTCCTCTTGGATGAAGTCATCCCACATCCTCTCCCATGTACGCATGACCTCCCTAGCAACTATGCCACATACAAATGGACTCCATGGTTTTGTGAAGCTATTCATAGATTACATCACCAAAGAGTTAGGATCAACAACCTCTCTGATGGCTCCAAGCTCATCTTTGATTTGAGTGTAAAGACCAAGGAATAAAGTTACCGACTCATCCTTGAGCATGCGAATGCCCCTGAGTCAATCATGAAGAACCGTCTTCCAGTTCTCATTGGAGATCTCATACAACTTCCATAGAGATGCCCACATCTCATATGCATAAGTCTTCCCCATCAAATGGTGTATGATATGGTCACGAACTGCGTCACAAACAATCCTCTTCGCCTTTTTGTTTCTTTTCTTGAACTCTACCACCAAGACGGGAGTAAGAACATGAATGGGGGGAAAAACTGCCTCGACTATGTCCAATAGTTTGAGGTCCTCTAAGATGAAGATCATCCTCATCCTCCAAGGCGACCAATTGCTAGCCCCTACTAGCCTGTCCTCAACTCGCATCTAAGATGCTGACATCTCTGCCAAATTGCAATCCCCAACTGATGCTCACACTTCCAAGGAAAACATTGTCTCACTCCTGTCAACATAGGTGTGAAAAGAGACAAGTGTAATCTGGCCTCACTCCTAACAAAATAGGTGTGAAAAGAGGTCAAGTCAAATCAACCTTATTGCTACTGCGTAGGTGTGAAAAGGGACTGATGACAAGTGTCCAAAACTTCCCAACTATCCTCTGCAAAAATCTACCCTCTAACAACCATTGAATTAGTCAATGGCTATCCTCAAAAATCTTCCAAGAAGATGTATATGACAATCAACAAAATGTTGTCCCAACTGCTCAAAATTCCATCCACCTCCGCTCTGATACCATGAAGATTTTCAGGTCCTATCAAGCTTGTCTACTGGGTGTGTCTTTGACCACAGATAGGCTCTAAGTTTCAACTGTCTGATAAAGTATTTGTTGTTGTTTTATAACAACCAATAGTCCAAGAAATTCTTGCTGATTTGTTATGGTTATATTTTCGATTTTGGGTTGTCTAGCATGTACTTTTAGTGACTGGATGATAGCACATGCATACCAAAATAAATATAACACACCTATAGATCTTTACAGCTAAAAATAAATAGATCTAAAAGACTAACACATGAATTTTTGTACACAAGTATTTTTGGTCAACATGACCTTGGATAAAACCCCCCGGGGGAAAACCAGTTTGGAATATATATGTATATATGAGGAAAGAAAAGGATGGAATACAACAAGTACAATATATAATGGAACCTAATACAATAGCAGCCCAAACTGAGCTGATATACAAGCTAAAAGTCTCCTAGTTCACCCCAGGAAGGTGCGCCCCACATACAAGCTGGAAAATCCACTGAAACTGCTCCAACTGCAAACTATGAGCTCATATCTAGAAACACCTCCACATGAATGAAGCTTTGCTGGATGGCCTCCCTCTGCAACTGATCTCACTGCAATTTAATGGCTAGAATTCCTCCCACAACTGATGCGCCCCAATCTGGTAATGCGACCTCTTCAGAAGTAGAACCTCTCCTCTAAATAAACAAGGGTAGATGATGCAATCCTCCGTCCAAGAAAGTTAGCACCCAAGCTCAAGAATCCTCATGCAAAAAAACTCATGCTCATCCTCCAAGAGCTCCTCTCACAATGAACAAAAGAAGAATGATTGCCTCCTTCACCCTTTGCTCCCCTCTTTGACATGCATAAGGAAACCTAAGATATGAATGGTGGAGATCATCTCATCTCCCATCTAATCGATGGTTGATATCTCCCCAAAAATATCTAACTCAATAACCCACTTTGGGTTAAGTTTCCTAAGTCAAGTTTATGTCTCTAATTCACCCCCTTTGTGAATTAATAGTCATTTTAGGCCAAAAATGACTAAATTTGACTTTAGACAAAGTCAAAGTGAAATTAGAAAAAAGTACAAGGTACAAAGTGTAATGTCCATCCCACATGTGCTAAGGAGGTCACAAGCACATGGGGAACACCTCCCAAGGTACAAAACTCAACAACACTTCCATTGCAGGTCTGAACCCACTCTTGGTGTAGATCTGAGCTATTGTTAGAAGCAATATTATCACAATTATGAGTCATCCTTCTAGGGACAAATTTATGCATATCTATGGGAGAGAAGGAGTCCGACCCATTGACTATTAGAAGGCATATTCTTGGTAAATGAAAGGAGAATTTTTGGTCAACATATTGAAGACTACTTTGTGACAGCAACAAGCCATCATGGAGATGATAGTGAATCATCTCTTGATCAATATTTCTTATCGTCTTGTTATCTTATTTTATTATTGAAACTTGGATTGGATATTCTTCTAGAGAAGAGTTTGTTGGGTTTTTCCCCCATTCTGCGTTTTCTCAGGATACTTCTTGTGTCTCTTGTGCATGGTTAGATTTTTGTGATATTATTATCTCTGTTATATAATATTGGATATAATTGTTGTATTATAATAATAAATTAATGATCAAAAAGTAAATAAATTTCAATATCTACAACAGTTATGAAATTCAAACACGGTATCAAGGTCGGATAGAAATTCTTCCATTGCACATTAGACCAAACTAGGAAATTGTCGTAAGAGAAGCAACTGTAGAAAACCTAGACAAGCTCATTCAGAATTATTCTAAAGGTCAATTGGGATAATTCTACAACAAATCAACTCACCCTAGCAGATCACACCCCCTGGAAGTCTCAAAATTTTATCTGGTGGAGTTTGAGAAAATTGTTGTTGCACATGGCAACTGCAACTAGTGCAACAAGTTTTGAAGATGTTTGTTGAGCACTTATTGGACTATTTACTGATGTATTTTGGCATATATCAACTCAACTTGGCCTAGTGCACCTACTAGTGCCCTCAAATTGCAGTTTTGATGAGTTTGAAGTTTTACCTTAATTTTTCCCTATCATGTTGCAGAGAAGAAGACAAATGGAAGATCATTACCTATTATCCACTCTTACAGGAACTATTACCAATAATAGTGATAAATGGATGATAGTTAGAAGTGTATCCAAACATATGACTGGACATAGAAAATCCATCAGAATTTTTACTAAGATGAATTTCAACGTTACAAGCCAAGATTGGAAATAACATTAAGTATGCAGTAAAGGGTATTAGAACATAAACATTTCAACTAGAATTTGGAGATCTACTGCATATGAAGAATATATTATTTCACCTAGAATAAGAAAAAACCTACTCTCTATCTCAACATTACAATATATGGACTACGACATGGCATTCATTGACAAAAAGGTTATTATATGGTCTAAAGGTTTAGACATACACTCATGAAAAAGTGATTGGTGTTTAAGAAGAAGGACTATACAAATTGATAGGAAGATCATCTTCATAACTACTAGGATCTTTCTATCACACAAATGAGGCCACAAGTCATGTTTCAATTTTTATATGAGGTCATGGGAGATGTTCAAAATGGGTCGATGAGAATTGTTTTGAAGGGGTCGATGGGATTCCTTTGAATTACATTGGGGAGGATGTTGGAACTTGAAAAGAAATCATATGTAGTTTTTTGAACTGGGGTCAATGCTTGAACCTTTGAATTGGCCTAATGGAAACTTATATGGAATTATGTTTGGTCTTCGACCCGCATAAAAAAGATAGAACTTGAAAGGGAAGTGGATCAAGGGTTCTAAGTGGATTTGAATTAGTAAAAATGGTAAAAATATACCCCAACTCCTCAATATGATGGCCAATGGGTTTGAGTATGTGTAGTAGGGTTGCAAGGGATAGGTACCCCTTATGGGATCGAATTCCAAGGCTACCTTCACATTTATGGAACCCAAAAATTCTAATATTGGTAAGGAATGCATAGGGATCTTTCTAAGGTCTAACTCATGAAACCCTTGATCAAACTAGAACCCGCTTTAATATTGTTTCACTACTCAATCTCATAAACACCGCTGGAGGAGATCATTTCCAAGTGGGATGATCAACATAGGATGCAGATGATCGATTATGAAAATATTCCTTTTTGAAATACATTATTGTTGAAATATTGTAACTACAAAGAATATTCTACCTGAGAGAGAGTTGAATAATATAATATTATATTATGTTTAATTAGTACCTATTGTGCCTTAGTAAATTTCGGCCCTTTTGTGCCTTGAAAATTAAAATGTAAATTAAGAGGAGGTTAGACCAGACCTAATTATAGGCTGGCCAGACCACTATTTATAAGAGAGGTCAGCGCCTCATTTGGATAGACACAATATCCAACTCTGCAGTGTGCAAGTCTTGGAGGATAAACAATTTCAACTGGGGGTGAAGTCAAGGAGGGTTGTTGGTCTATCTATTGGTATATCTTGGTTAAGTAGTGCACTACTCTTCCTAGTGAAGAGGTAGAGGACGATCGTCTGTTCAGTTTTTGGTCTATCTATATTGAGGGAGTTTTTGTTTGATTTTCTTCCTCATGAGGGTTTCCCGGGATAATATGTGTGTCTCTATTGTTTCTGTGATTGCCTCTCTTTCAGTGATCTTATTTATGCAGTTAATGTATCAAATAATTATAATAATAAAGAAGAACCACAATTGCCAGTTGTATAAGTAAAACTTCAACATGGTATTAGAGCATGCCTGAAAGAGACCAAATCATAGTTTATAAAGAAGTAGCTAGCCTCAACGCACCGTCTCCCAGCTTTAGTTTTCAATGTTGCAACTACTACAAAATTAGGGTTTCTGCATAAACCCTAAGAATGACATTTTTACCTTTGTTGGAGGATGTTGGTGAAACCAAGACAATATAGGATCTCACCCTAGGAGGGCGCATCTATTCCCTGGACCAAAATTTTGAAATTCAAAGTTTGAGGAATTAGGGTTTCCTCATCAAAAAAAATTCACAGTTTGAGGAATTAAGGTTTCCTCATCAACCCTAGGTTGCAATTGCAATTGCAGTACCAGTTGCACTTGCAGTTGCAATATCAGTTACATTTGTAGTTCTAGTTCCTTCATGCCAGTTCCATGCCAGTTGCAGTGCCAACACCAATTGTAGTAAAGTGATGGGATTGGTTTTTTATTGGCCTAGTGCACCTTACCCTACCAAGTCATTCGCTACCTTTAGTTTACAAGTTGGAGCACCTTTGAAGTTTTAAAGGTCCATTAATTCTTGTCATTGATGTTGGATGGTTCCGCCACCTATGGATACTATCATAGGTATGTACTTACACATATTTAAACTTTATCATTATTTTAAAGTGTACTTCCAGGAGAAAGGATCTTTTGTCTAAGAAATAATCATAGATCCATAAGGAGAAAAAATCCAACACATTCAGAGGAACTATGCACACCAAGTTTGATTACTTTGATATGCATCTACTTGTTATGACATTATTGTGATATTATGCACATCTAGGTTGCATTTTTTATCTGTTGAAGTTATCATACTAACCATTAGTCAAAATTAAAGTCAAAAGTATTATATTGATTAAGGTTGATATTATAGAGTTTATTCTCTAAATATTCTCTTAGTACATAGGACAGGTTGAAGAAAATACTTGTCATCTTGAGTGAAGGAGACTCAAAAGAAAAAAAAACAACACTCATTCTTGAGGACAAGACTCCAGGTTCCAGGTTTGATTGATTAAATTGATAAGATTCAAATTTGCACATATGAAGCTTGATAACTACTAAACACCTAATTGTGATAGCAATCTTTGAAAAGTTTTATTCTTGAATACTTGGTAGCATGTGAGCAATATTGAGATAGATGCTTATTGTAATCATTTACTAGATATAACTAAACATCTCCTCTAGGAGAAACTTCTTGTTTTGTTTCCATGTTACCATGGAGGAATGATTGATCACAACACTAGAAGAGTGTTTCGCTCATTCCTTATCATTGTATTTCTTACATTTTACCCTTGTTTCAGGAAAGTCACAAGTGATAGCTTTGAAAAAACTATTGTGACAATTGTTTTCGCTATTTTGTTTATTATTATTATAAAGAGTATTATTCATGTATATTGTTTCTCCCTTGTTTTTCTTGTTCGAGGAAGGTCACAGGTGATAACCTTGAAGGGATATATAGTGATGGTTGCAAGAGGAAACATATTAGATGAAACATGAAGTAGACTATCCAAGTTGTATACATGATCATATACATCCATGTACCAAAGAAGATGAAGAAGAAGTTGCTTTTGAGATACAGAGTATCTCATATGGAGATTGATTATAAGGAGCAGAAGGCTCCAAAGATGACCAAACATTAGAATAGAAGTCATAGTAGACTTGGTCAATGGATAATGAAGCCACCTTGATAGGAAGAAGAATTCGTTTGAAGTCTAACTCATATTTTCATATTAAGACTTGGTATTCAACACCAAGTATATCCTGCAGAGACTTTGAAGTTTTTATAGCCTCAGAGGGAGCATGGAGACTCATAGTGAGACTGATCTCAAAGAGCATCAAATGAGAAAAAGAGATGTTTTCCAGGACATAAAGACATATTCCATGATTTGAGAACACTAGATCGTAGCTTCAGAGACTTCTAAGAAATGTGAAATCTCCTAGGAAGGTTCCTTTGTTTCAATGATAGAGGAGCAAGCCAATCAGAAGGAATGGGATATGGATTTTCCCTTGAGACTAGAAGGGAAGTTAGTAGTGAATTCCAATATTGATCTAATAGAACAAGCATGTTGTAGATAACAGTATAAAGTTGTACAAATCCTGATTTGTGTCTAGAGGATATTCCCAGCAAGAGGGAGAAGACTATGATGAGACACTTTCTCTAGTAATAAAAGAAACATTTCTAGTGTTCATTAAGAAATCCAGAACACCCTTGAGTATGATAAAATATGAGATTTAGAGGAAGTAGTCCTTGTATTTGAGAATGAGTTGCCTCCACGAAAGAAGAAAAACCACCTTCAGTTTCAGATGAAGTTGTTGCCATGATAGAATAGAGGAGATACTCTCAGATTTTAATAGCTACAATGAGAATAGAGCAGTCATTCTCAACTTCAAAAATAAAAATCGCAAGTTAAGGGTCCCAGTCCCAGAGGAACGGTTGTAGAGAGAGTAGAGGACATAATCTGAGGCAGTGAGACAAATAATGCTTTGCAGAAAGCACATAGAACGAACACATGATTATGCAGATTAAGTTGCAAGTGAGAAAATATACCATATTGGTTCAATGTAATGTGAAAATTTGGTTTCAAAGTACAGTACAAGAAGACTCATGTCTGCAAGTTGAAGCAAGCTTCAAGAGATTGGTATGGCAGTATTTATAATTTTTTTATGAGCTTGCGATTTACCAAGAGTAAATTCGATCCCAACCTTTACTTCAATATTGAGAATGATGGACCAGTTATATTGTTTATATATGTGGATGACTTATTCTTGACAGATGAACAAAATCTCAACATAGATTGTAAGAATAGGATTTCCACTAAATTTGAAATGAGAACCTAGGATCGATGCACTATTTCTTAGGTCTTGATGTATTGCAGAGCTTAGAAGAGATTTTCCTTAATCAAGAAAAGTATGTTGTAAAAATTTTGAATGATGGACTGTAGAGGCATGTCCACTCCTATGGAGACAAATCTAAAGTTATTGGATGATACTTCATAAAAAATAGTTGATGTTACTCTATATAGATAGATGATTGGTTCGTTGATGTATCTGATGAATACCAAGCCTGATATATTCTTTGTTGTGAACACCTTGAGTTAGTATATGGTGGAGCCCAGATGTGTTCACCTTGTAGCTGCAAAGCATGTGATGAGATACCTTAAGTGTACGTTGGATTATGGTCTTTGTTATACTTGAGATCATGACTTCAGACTGTATTTTTATACTGATTCAGATTGGGATGAAAGTGCTTCATACATAAAGATAAATTCAAGATGTTGTTTCAATTTGGGGTCAGCCATGACTTCATAGAAAAACAGGAAGCAATCCAATATTTTTCTCAGCAAAGAAGAAGTAGAGTACATTGAAGCATTTTCTACCAGTGGTGAAGCCATATGGATTTAGAAGTTGTTGACAGGTCTGTTCGATCTGGATATGGAAGCTACCATGATTCTATGTGATAACCAGAGTTTCATAAAGATGATAGAGAACCAAGTGTTCCATGATAAGATGAAGAACATACTGTTGTGAGGGAAACCTCCTTACGGACTAGCAAATAGGGTTATGCTTTGCATGTAGATATGACCAAGAGAAAATCTACTTTCTACCTTCGTCCCCAGACTTAAATCCTATTTCTTTTCAGTAAAACATGGCTAGATCAACCTACCTCATTCCAGGCATCTGATGTTGATCCTTTGTCGCACTTGACCACTTTTTCGCAATTCTCCTTTCTAATGCTAACCTGCATACAAGACAAGCGACAACTACACATGCATCTTACCTATAGACTAACAGGTTAGAAATTCAAACATGTACTTAACAAATTGTGAACAACTCATGAATTGGGACGGGAAAAGCATTTTCTTTATTACTTTGAATAAGTCAACTTACAAAAAGTCGAGACCAGCCACCGCTCCACGAACCTGATCCTGGGCTCCTCTTCAACTGTCCTCCAACTTCTTTGCTTTGTCTCTTTTCTGGCATAAGGATGGCTAAAGGGTTGGGACAATGGAATATGCAAATGGGTAAAGTTTCTTTGCTATATTTTTCCTCCTCCAAATGGGACCCCTAGCCATTCTTTTACAGGTTAGAAGAAACTAGGTATTTGGACGAACCCTTGGCCATGCATGGTCGGGAGTTTCAGTTAACTTACCCAGAGTTGTGTGTTACGTCAGAAACTTTCCTTTTTTTATGCTTTTGTCGGTCCACACGGGCTGTTTGAGGTCAGCTAGCATGTATACGCATGCAGTAATGGAGTAGGGCGTGCAGGCCTTTATAAAAGAGGATTTTTAAAGAGTTGTTCAACAGTGCCTTGGCAAAGACGGGATCTGAGATGGCCTGATGCCAAGTAAGCATGTATGGTGCAATTTAGGGTTATAACACATAAATATCTGATATCAGTACATTTGTGACATGGTGTAGAAGGGAGCTATAAAGCTCCAATATGTTGGTATAAATGAGCAGGTTGCAGATGTGTTGAATAGGCCTCTATCTCGAGTGAAGTTTGAGTACTTATGAGACAATCTTAGTGTAATCTAGAAGGACCTCCCTTGAAAGGGGGAGTGATGTTGATGATACTATGGTATCCTAACCAACAACGGGTAACTCAGTTAGGATTTTATATCTTGGGGGACTAATCATCCCTGGGAAGATCTCGAAGGTCCAGTAAGGACGATCTGTCAGAGTACCTATGCATGCATATACCAGTTGTGGTCAGTAGTGGTAGCTCAGTTAGGATTCTATATCCTAGGGAATCTTATGATTCCTGGGTAGATCTTGAAGGTTCGATAAGGACGGTCTATCATAGTACCACAGATGTTTTTGTTCATGCACATGCCTCATTCTATTGACACATATAGATGTTGTTGTTCCAGGTTTGTGTTGTTGATGATGTTATTCCAACTTCGTGTTTTTTATGATGTTGTTGTTCCATCTTCATGTTTTTTATGTTGATGTTACACCTTCATGTTGTTGATCATGATGTTAATCCAGCTTCGTGTTTCAAATGATGATGATGTTAAGTTTCTATTGATGTTGATGATGAGAAAAAACTTGCGATGACCTATAGATATGACTGGAAGTGTTCCTGATGTTGATGAATTTGTCCCCTCTTTTTGATGATGTATTGAGTCTAGTCAGTTGTTGTTAATGTTGTTAGTAGAATACCCTTCTTGTTAAGGGGGAGTGTTGAAATATTGTAATTGCGAAGAGTATTCCACCTGAGAGAGAGTTGAATAATATAATATAATATTATATTTAATTAGGCCCTATTGTGCCTTAGTATAATATCAATTAGAGTTTCCCAGACACTCTAAACTCCATCCTATTTTTCATGTTTCCTACTTAAAGAAAGTTCTCGGCACTAGGTGCAGACTCAAACTAATCTACCTGAGTTGGATTAAGAAGGTTCCATCTGGTTGCAGCCACAAGCAATATTGGACCAACACAAGAGTCATCTCCGCTAGCACACCATCAAGGAATTTTTAGTTCATTGGAAGGACACACAACCAAAAGATGCCACCTGGAAGCCGACTACCATTCTGCAGCAATTTCCTCATCTCAAGCCTTGAGGAAAAGGTTTCTTTTTTGGGGGGGGTGTCATGTTAGGGACCTAACATCCATAACCCCTCACGTAGGTAGAATAATATAGTTTCCATGTAATAAAGGCCTATATTAATAAACAAGTCCTAGTTAATAAGGTGAAATGGTCAAATGTAAGAAGACATAATAGAAGCTTTTGCTTCTAGAAATATCTTCCTCTAGATTTTTCTTTTGATACATAGATTTAGTATAAAAAGGAGTCAAGGGAATGAGAAAGATTTGTCTTGAAAATTATTGTAATAGAGAATTTCTATGTTGGAAGTTTCCCCATCGAAGAGGCAAGTGAACATTTCTCCCATTTTAATAAAGGTGTCATTTTGGTGTGTTATTCTCTATATTATGTTGTTAATGTAAATTCTAACCTTGTACAATGTCTACTGTAAATAGATATTCAGAAAAGAATAGAAGAGATACAATGGCAAATACAAACATTACACAGATATTTTTCCCTGGAAACCCAAACCAGGAAAACCAACATATATTATATTCATTCATTTGTGTTACATTGTTTACAATACAATATACATATAGGATCCAATGGAATCCAAAACCCTAACCCAATGACATGGATTAGTCCAAAACCCTAATTCATTAACTGGAAATAGAAAACCATCGGCAAAAACCATGTGCCAAAAAATCCACCTAAATACATGACACGTTTCCCAAGGTAGGTGTCACGTTTCTCGAGGTAGATTTTTTTTTTCCAGGGGCACTGCCCCCAGACCCTCACATAGGGGGATTTTCCCCCCTGCACCCCCCTACATACCCGATGCATACGCTCAGACACTACTACTCATGCAAAGAATATAACACATACCCAACATTCTCCCACTTGTTGTTTTCTTTGCATACAAGGGGTTACAGAGTTATATAGTCAAAAATCCAGGGCAACAATGCCCATGGATCCTCTACACCAAGAGAACTTCTCAGTGCTCACAGATTTTTTTAATGAGTTTGCAACATTCTTCAAAGTGTCCACCTTCATTAGTGATACTTTATTTTCTTCAATCATGTCTCTCACAAAGTGATATTGAACATCAATGTGCTTTATCTTTGAATGATAAGCAGGGTTCTTCGCCAGAAAAATTGCACTCTGGCTATCACACTCTATCCTTATAGCTTGTTGTACCAACCCAATCCTTGAACACAATGTTTGTAACCATACTGCTTCCTTACTTGCATGAGTGGTTGCCATGTATTCAAATTCCGTAGTTGAAAGTGCCACTACAGCCTGTCTTTTGCTCATCCAACTTATTGCTCCTCCAAATAGGTTAAACACATACTTACTTATATATCTCCTACGATCCAAATCTATAGCCCAGTCTACATCCACAAAGCCATGTATATAGACCACTCTTTCCAATCCCGGTCTTCCTTCATACCACAATCAATATCTAGCAGTGCCACGCAAATACTTGAAAACCCTTTTTACTATTGTCCAATGCTCCTTCCCTGGTTTTGACATATACCTGCTCAAAAATCCCACTGCATGTGCAATGTCCGATATAGTATAGACCATTGCATACATCAAACTGCCAACTGCACTCGCATATGGAACATGAGACATGTCCTCCTCTTCTTCATGTGTCTTGGGACACTGATCCGCAGATAACCTTACACCAACAGGAATAGGAACCTTGACCGGTTTACATTCCTGCATATTAAACCTCTGCAATATTGTCTCGAAATGTTTTCTCTGATTTAACCAGAGTTTCCTCTTTTTTTTATCTCTTTTAATTTCCATGCCCAAAATGAAATTTGAAGCACCAAGATCGTTCATGTCGAATTTAGAGGACAACTGAGTTTTCACATCCTGGATAATCTCCTTGTTGTTTCCTATC
>JZKD02S1768946.1:1014571-1061002 GCA_000966675.3 Picea glauca | reverse complement strand
TAATGATGTAAACCTATCTGTTTCCTTTAGAGGGGTCAGTGGCCTGAGTTCCTGAAGAGAGAAGGGAGAAGAACTTTTCCTGAGAAAAGAAGTTGCATTTTCCTTTGTAAAAACCCCATAATAAAAGAAGTTCGCAAGTTGCTCTATAGGCAGGGTGCGAGAATGCCTGATTCTCACAAGTTGCAACATAGCTAGGGTGCGAGATGTTCGCAGGTTTCTCTATTGGCAGCATGCGAGAATGCCTACATGTGGGAAAAACGAGCGTTTTCTCGAATCTTCTAGAAGGAGAAACTTCCATGGTGAGGTGGCATCCGAATGGTTTGGATTTTACTCACTTTCATGATTTAGTGGGATCATCCTAACCTCCTCATCTCATCCTCTTCAACTTATAAAAGAAAAGGAGTTCTCATGGAGAAAGTTAGCTTTGGTTGGCTTAGCTTTGGTTGGCTTGGAATTATTAGCTTGGTTGGAGTGGCTTTGAGATTTGCCTTTGTCAAGATAGATTGTGAATATTATCAGATCTATGCTCTCAAAATTCTTGGAGTGAAAGTGTGTGGGGAACAAAGGACAGTTGGAAGGGACCTTACGACATCAAGGCCATGGTTGTAATATCTCTTTCACATTTAATATGATACAATAATATGATTCTTTCCTATAAATCTTGTTGTGTTTTATTGCATGATTCCTTGATCACATACATAGGTTTATATTGAGTTTATGCTATTGCTATCACTTTGGTTGGTTGTGTTCTTTTGCAGGTTCATCATTGTATGAGTGTTGGAATGGAGCTAGGATGGCGATGGCGAGAGAAAGCAACATTTAAATGGTATGTCACTCATCCCTCTATAGTTAGTAAATTCAATATCTAAAACTTAAGGAAAGAGTCATGTTCTAGTGTGTTTTGTTCTAGATCTAGGTGGATCTAGGGAGATCAGTTAGTGTCTGCACCTACTGATTAGTCCGATAACAATCCTCTTTTATGAAGACAAAGCTCATTTACTTGGGTTTTTTGATCTATTCGAATGAATTGAAGATGGATCCAAAGAAGGTGAAAGCAATCAAGGAATGGTTGTCACTAAGAAGCATGTTTGAGGTAAGAAGCTTCCATGGATTAGCAAGTTTCTATAGGGAGTTCATCAAAGACTTCAGTGGAATTTTTGCACCAATGATGGATACAATGAAGAACAAGAACAAGTATTTTAAATGGACAGAGGAGGTCGAGAGGAGATTTAATATACTAAAGGAGAGAATAACAGAATGACCAATTCTGGTCTTACCAAATTTTGAAAAGACATTTCAGGTGAGATGCGATGCAAGTGGAGCTGCAATTGGAGCAGTTTTGAGTCAGGATAATAGACCTGTTGCCTATTTCAGTGAGAAGATGAATGAGACCAAGAGAAATTACTCCACATATGATAAGGAGTTTTATGCCATAATTCAAGCCTTGAAGAAGTGGAGACATTACCTTGTCCCACATGAAGTTTTTTTGTATAGCGATAACCAGGCATTACAATTCATAACAAGACATGAAAAATTGAACCAGAGGTACGTGAAGTGGATTGAGTTTATGCAGAATTTCACTTTTTTCATAAAACATATTGCGAGGAATGCTAACAAGATTGTTGATGCATTAAGAAGGAGATGCTTGATTCTACAGGAATATCAAGTGAAGAACTTGGGGTTTGAACACCTTAAGGATATGTATCATGATGATGTAGATTTCAAGGAAGCATATGAAGCATGTGCAAATCCTATGCTGAGAGACAGGAGCCAGTGGGCAGAGTATATGATTCAAGAGGGATTGATGTTCAAGGGAAATTAGTTGTGCATACCAAAATTCTCAATGAGGGATAACCTTTTCAAGGAAAAGCATAGTGGAGGATTGGATGGACATTTCGACCATGGTAAAACATTTTCACAATTGAGTAGTTCATACTATTGTCTAGGTATGAGGACATAAGTGATAAAATTTATGAACATATGTAGAATCTACGAACATGCAAAAGGAAAAACACAGAACAATGGATTGTATCAACCATTTCCAATACCAAAGAGGCCTTGGGATGCGATAAGCATGGATTTTGTATTGGGACTGCCAAGAATGCAAAGAGGATTTGATTCCATATTTGTGGTGGTGGATAGATTTTCAAAGATGGCACACTTTATCCCATGCCAAAAGACTAGTGATGAAACACATGTTGCAAATCTATTTTTCAAGGAAGTTGTGAGACTTCACAGACTACCCAGAAGCATTGTCTCAGACAGAGACACAAAATTTGTTGGTCATTTTTTGAGAAAACTATGGAAGAAGTTGGGGACTGATTTGTCCTTCAACTCAGCTTATCACCCTCAAACATATGGACAGACTGAGGTGGTAAGAAAAAGTTTGGGAAAATTATTGAGGAGTCTGGTCACTGAGCACCATAATCATTGGGATCAGATTCTACCACAAGTAGAATTTGCATACAATGACTCACCAAACAAGAGCACTAGAAAGATCCCATTCCAAATATTGTATGGAATGAAACCTAGGGGAGTATCTGAGTTGAGAGACTTTGAACAGAGTGAGATCAGGAGCATTGGAGCAAAATATTTTGTTGCGGAAATGAAGTATCTCCATAGCCATATCAGAGGACAGTTGCAGAGTTCTAACCAAGAGTACAAGCACAAAGATGATCAACATCGCAAAGAAATTCAATTTGAAGTAGGAGATCGGGTTCTCACACATCTTAGGAAAGAAAGGTTCCCTAAGGGAACATATAACAAGTTAAATATGAAGAAGATAGGGCCATGTAAGATATTGAGGAAGTTTGATGCAAACACCTATGAGATTGAGTTTCCAGATGATGTGGGAATATCACCCATATTCAATCTTTCAGACATGTATCCTTACAGGAAAGATGACACAGAGGGATTAGAAGATCAAGAGAAGATTCAATGGGAGAAACAAATGCCTACAGAAGAAAAAACCACAGATGGATAAGATCGTTGATCAGAGGATTGGAAAGAAGATCAGAAGGAAGACCTATTTTGAATATCTAGTCAAGTGGAAGGGACACGCAATAGAAGATGCCAGTTCGAAAAATGAAGCAACTATCCAGAATCATGGAAGGTCAGTGTAGGAGATTATGGACAGGAGTCCGTGAATTTTTGTCAAGGTGAGTATGATGCAGGAACATCATTAGTGAACATGCGGAGTAGGACCACTCAATGCCTAGGAATATTTTTGGAATCTCAACGTTGGCAGTCACATCAGATATTTTGAAGCACGCCTGAACTCAGCACCAGAAAAATCTTTTGAGGCACGCTTGAACGATCGTGAGTGAAGTGGGAGTTTCCACTCCAGCTCTGGAATGTGATTGGACTAAGATAGTTGTAGGTTAGGTTTGGAGTAGACAAGTAGTCGAGGGGAAACCTAAGAACCCTCTGATATAAATAGAGGTTTTGTATGCCCAAATGAGGCTAGTTGCACGTTAGTAGGAGTTTGTTGAATTTTAGTTGTTTTACAGTTGTAGCCATCTTTATTTTGAATGAAGATAATAGAGGAAAATTGACCTAATGCATGGTGTGGACATTGTTTGAAATTCCCTATTATTATGTTTTCATGAATGAATGAATTTCATTATGAATAGATGGAACTGTGAATGTTAGGATAAGTTTCAATTGTTTCTCTTTTGTCGAGTGGTGTAAATTGTGCACACAGAACGCAAGGAGTGTGCTAACGAGATCTGTTTCAATTCTGAAGTTTAGAAGAGATAACACAAAACTTTCCCTTTGCAAGGAGTGCAAAGTGGCTACTGTAAGGTGTGCACAATCATTCACATGAACTCAAAACTTGTGTAAGAATCGGTTGCAAGGTGTGCATTGAGAAAAAGGAGAATGCTAGGAGGGAGGGAAGAATTTCTTTTCAGAAATCCTTCGAATCTTAGTTATCGAAATACCTGAAACGCAAAGAGTGCATGGGAAGTCAAATTCCTTTTAAGGACAAATCTCACAAGGGATAACACTTTTTCATAAGTGTTAATGAGATCCAAGATTCAGACTCGTCAGAGGAGAAAAGGTTCAAAACCTTTGAACACTTAGAAAATATTCTAAGTTAGAGCGATCATAAGCTCAAGAGGAGGAGTGACAATGGTCGTTGGATCACAATGTAAGGGATAAACAACTGTCTGATTCAAGACAAGATGCATGTGCTTTAATGCTTCGCACATATAGGAGAGGGAACTCACAAAATCCGAGTTTGCAATTTGATCTAAGCCGTCAGATCGAGGAGAGATTTGGACCGCCGATTCATTTCGAGGGAAGGAGATATCGAAAATTCAGATATTAGGAGAAAGGAAGTGAATGGTCCTCTGACTTTGTGAAACGCAAAGTCCCGATACGCTAAAAGGAGATCAGGACCGTTGGATCACGGAGAGTCTCGAACCGTTGATATGAGTAAAGCAGAAAGTTCACAAGTTTGGAAATCGAGAAAAGGGAGATGATCCACCGCTCGATCTCACGAAGCATGAAGTCTTGATTCACAAAGGTGAGGGCAGATTCGTTTGATCACGAGGATTGTGGACCATCAATCTGATGCAAGCGAAGCTCGGGAGTTTGGGTTTCGAAAGGACGAGCAAGAAAATTTTGTGAGACGCGAAATCGCGAAGTGTGAAATCATGAAGCGCCTTCCGTTTAGGCGACTAGTCACAACCTTGGTCACGTAGAGGGAGGGATTAACTAGGAGAGATAGCGCCTAAATATGCTGAATATTTAAAAGCATTAAGGAAGAGCTCGCGGGTTCCATAGAACCTATGCCTTAAGAAGAAGGGGGCATGTTCAGTTTATCTAAGGTCCTTGAGGAACCGAAGAGTCAATCAGACTTGGTTTCTTGATCGATCCTAGACCGGGAGGTCGTGCAACCCTTAGGAGAGAAGGGGTTTTGCATCACTTTTTTTGTTTTGAGACCCATTTTTTACCTCAAAATTACCCTAATGATATCATTACAAGTACCTCATCCCTCCATCAATAACTAAGAAACTCTCTTCCACTATCCCACATAACAAGGAATACTTACTCTTTCTCTACTCAATAGTCCCTCAGAGTACCCTTCACTTAAAGTTATCTTCAGTGTGTACAAAAAGAGCCCAAGCAGTTGTGTATTCTTAGGAAATTTCCTCCAAAACAATTATTGGCTCTCAAGAATTCAAAGAGCAAAGAACATATAGTGGGTGAAGGTTTTCTTACTCGCCCATCCTTTATGCTCACCTATAGCCATCACTATCTCATCTCACATCTACAATTTGATCTGAGTGGTGTTGATTACAATCAACTCTACATTTCTAATGGGTAACCAAAGAACTCATCATAAATGGCATGAAAATATGAGAATAATGAATGTGTGGAATGTGTGAGAGTACTAGAATGAATTCCTTAGTCATTGGAGGAAAGGATTGGTGAAAAGATGGCTAAGTTTGCTTCTGACTTTAGGATAGTAGGACTCTTACAATTCCCATAATGATGGTAAAACCCCATGCTTCCATAACTACATGAGAGGAATTTTTCACCAAACTCTTGCCTACATTCAATGATTGGTTTTAATAATTCAAAGAACATATATGCCTTCATTTAAGACACATGGTGAAAAATAAGATGAGTTTTAAGGCTAACACTTGGAAAATGAAGGATTTACTTTCCCATAGGCCCCCTTTCATCTTCCCCTATAGTGGAATTATAGACCCTCTTATTCTCTACATAGTCATCTTGGACTATTATATTATATTCCAACATTAATATTATACATGGTAAAGCCTGACACATGGTCTATATATGTATATTTACATTATGAATGCCTATCTATTCACTAGTCGGGCATTGGCCGTGAGCTCTGCACTAGGAATCCACATTTTCATTTTACAACATTTACATAATTTTAGTTAATACATGGAAAGGGTAAAAAATGGGGTATTACATGGAACCAAAGAGAGAGTTAGTAGGGACACTATGCATCCTCGATAAAAAAAAGTAACATTGCTATGAATCCAAGCCATTAGATAGGTAAAGGTGTAATGGAGGCACTTTGGTCCTGATGAGGATACATGGTATATGGAGGATGCCATAAAAGAGGCATACCCATTTTTTTGTTCGAATCTTATATTGTACCAAGGTCAATGCAATGCAATTCCAAGGGGGTATGGAATCTAATATCTCAATTTTGACCCTTTGAATGAACTAGATAGAATTATGTATAAATTGTAAATAAGTGTTTATAATGATGAGAGTCAAGCCATATGAGCTTAAATAAAATGACCATGTTTGAAAATTATGTAAATATCTCATATGGATCCCTAGTGTGAAGCTCAATGCTAAGGCCTAACTAGTAAACTGTTAGGCATGTAATTGCAATGATTATGCTTTATGTGTACCATGCGGTAGATATTGAACCATGGTATGCTCAAAATATGTAAATAGTATTTCTAAATTAATGTAAAGGTCCAAGCAAATTGGGGAGAGTAGCTATGATTCCAATAGAGGGGAAGAGGAAAGGGAATAACTCCTATCTTATTAGTATGTGTTCTATCTAAATCTCAACCATCATCTTTGACTTAAAATTCAATCATTGAATGCATGTGGTGGTGAGTTAGGAAGTCTACCTCACATAGTTATGAGGACATGGGTTATGTACAAGCAAGGAAGTGGAAGAGGCTCCATCCTAATGGGAATTTCAAACTACTATATTCTCATGCACTTTACTTCCATTCTAATTTGAATTGGATCATACACTCACCATTACCATTATGATTATTTTGACCACTCTCGCCATCTTTCAAACTAAATTATCTCATGCTTGTGCACCATTGAAGTTCTAAACTATATTTCCATTCTTGGCACCACTATTCAAACATGTAGATGACCAAATCAAGATGGGGAAGAGGAAATCATAGGCTTGAAAAGAGAGATGGTTGGTTGTAGAGGAGCATAGAGGTTGGGTTGTTAGTAAACATCCCATTTTCCCTATAAATTGCTAGTCATTATGTGCTTAGAGCTAAGAAAACATCTAATAGTTTATTCTAGAAGGTAGACAATAGATTGGAATTTTTTCTCCCTCACTGAAGAGCACTAGAGGGAAGAATATCCTAAGGAAGTGTTGAGTAGAAAAGGTAAAGATATTCATTTTATTCTATGGGGCAATGGAAGAGAGAGCCAAGGCTATTGATAGCTATATGGTTGCTTGAAGTGTTGTGTTGTGAACAATTTGGTTGAGTCTGAGAGAAATTTGGGTTGGGTGAGTGACCTGCGAATCCTTAGTCAATTTGCTTCCCCCTAGTGGCCTCATAGCTTAGATTGGGGGTACCATATATAGTGGTTACCTATAGTTGGGTGGAAATTTCTCAGATGCAACTAATTTATTGGTCCATCTTGGTGAAAACATAAAATCATTCCATCTCTTCTTACTCTTTATTTGTAATTTTGCAATCTAAACCTATATTTTGTTAAGGATGCATTTCAAAGTGGAATTTATGGTTTAATGAGGTTTCTACATGCTTGGTTGTGTTGCACCACTTAGTTGCATGCTTATGTGAAGTTGAATGGCCTTATAATGAATTGAGTCTGAATTTATGTGGAATATTTTGAACCTAAATTACTTGAGAAGTTCAAAGCCATTTGTGTTGTTTTGGTCCATTATAGTTCAAAAAATTACATGAATGTTGACATGAACATAGGAAAAACATCAACCAAAGGCATTACAGGACCTTTGAAATTAATGAGTCTTTCTTAACCTTTGAAATTGAGGCATTTTCAATTAAAATGAGTCAACGATCAGACATTGTGGCCATTTTTATTTAGTTTTGTGGGGATCCTTTGAAAGGGGTCCAATCATCCTTTTTTTTTGTTTTACGATGTTACTTCAAAAGAGACATAATGACCTTTACTTTAAAAGTTTGATTTGTTGTTTTGAAGGAGTCTGACAATGTTTTTCTTTTGAAGTCAAAGTGTTTCTTCGAAAGTGACCCGACAAGCCTTCTTTTCTTTTGAAATTACCCTGTAAGGCTTCTTTTGAAAAGGATCGATTATCCTATCACACAAATGGGGCCACAAGTCATGTTTCAATTTTTATATGAGGTCATGGGAGATGTTCAAAATGGTCTGATGAGAATTATTTTGAAGGGGTCGATGGACTTCCTTTGAATTACATTGGGGAGGATGTTGGAACTTGGAAATAAATCTTATGCAGTTTTATGAACTGGGGTCAATGCTTGAACCTTTGAATTTTCCTAATGGAAGATTAGATAGAATTATGTTTGGTCTTCAAACCACATAACAAAGATAGAATTTGAAAGGGAAGTGGATCAAGGATTCTAAGTGGATTTAAAGTAGTAAAAATGGTAAAAATATACCCCAACCCCTCAATATGATGGCCAAGGGGTTCAAGTATGTGTAGGAGGGTTGCAAAGGATAGGTACCCCTTATGGGATCGACTTCTAAGGCTACCTTCAAATTTATGGAACCCAAAAATTCTAATATTGGTAAGGAATGCATAGGGATATTTCTAAGGTCTGACTCTTGAAACCCTTGATCAAACTAGAACCCTCTTTAATATTTTTTCACTACTCAATCTCTTAAATACTATTGGAGGAGATCAGTTCCAAGTGGGATGATCAACATAGGATGCAGATGATCGATTATAAAAATATTTCTTTTTTAAATACGTTATGATTTACAGGGCCACTTCAAGACTACTCTCAAAAGGGGGACGAGGAAGAAATCCCCAAATAGAGTGAGATTATGGTAGCTCATGGATCAAGGGCTGATATAGAAGTTGATTCTTTCTTCATTTCAATCTCTTCAGAGGGATCAAACTTGACATCCCTTCTCCTGGTCACCAAACATACTAGTTCACAGATTGTGAGCCCCTCTACTCAAGGAAAGAAGTCATTCGAGGTATCAATGTGTGTTGAGCATTCCCTTGAAGGCTTATATATGTGATTGAAGGTTAAGGGCATAGAATGGAACAAGGAAATTATATATCATGTGTTGGGATTGTAGTAGATGGTTGGTGAGATTAAAGGAAAGTTGTCCATTCCTTTGGATCCTCGTGGGTAGGTTATTGACTAGGGAGAGGCGGGGAAGGACATGGTGTGGCTATTTTCGCATTTGATGAGGCTTCAAGGAATGGCCAGTCATAAAAGGGTATTGCTACAAGGATGCTAGGAAGTGAAAAAATATAGGTTGGGGTCAATTATGAAGGTGCGCTTGATGGTAGTGTCTTGGTGGAAGAAGTGAGGAATGGATCATTACCAAAATCAGAAGTAGCCAAACTCAAATCAAGGATATAGACTCTATGTATTTAAGATCACCTATGAGACTTTTGTATATGACAACAACAAATTGGAGGAAGTGACTTCATACAAATATCTTGGAATCAATATTCACCACAAGTTCAACTAGAATTATGGCATTGAGAAAAGGATAAATGGAGGGTGGAACACTTACTATGGGCTTGAAAACAATTGTAATTCAGTGGATCTTTGGATATATGTATTTCCATACTTTTTAAATATTTGGCCTATCTATGCTGCATCGACATTACATTATATTACACATATTTTCCATACTTGCTCATAGAAAGTGCTTTTCAATGCAATTATTCCTTCACTCATTGCTCTAGGCCTCTCCTTGCTTAAAAAGGTTGCAAATTTATATAGCTTCACTATCAAATTCACAATGCCTAGATCAATATTGCAAGGGTAATTTAATGTCTTGAAGCATTTTTAATGAGTTCTCATCATCAAATTCAGGGTCCCTCTTAGTGCTTTCAACTCAACTAATTTAGCACTCAACATATCCAATCACTTTTGTATGAAGAAGAGTAATGGGTCGAAGAATTTATTCCATTTTTCCCTAGCCAAAATAAAGGAATGCTAAAAAAACTAGCAAGCCATTTTTAAGAAAACACGGTAAAAAATGGTTTTATTTAATAAAATTCCATATATGCAATTTTGTCAAAGAAATTTAACAAAAAAAAATGATGGAATTGCATTTATCATACCCATAAATTGCATCTATGTGTCATAAAGGTTTTTAAGGCTATTGAACCTATTTGTATGAGTAAAATTTACAATTTCAACTAATTTGATAGTGAATTTTAGAAAAAAATTTGACTAGCTTGATGAGATCAAATTGAAAAATGAAGGATGCATCAACCTACTACTCAAAACTTTAAAATTTATTATAATATAATAAAAAATACCCAAACCTATAAAAATAATATATATATAAAAAATAAAATATTATAATTATAAAACTATTTTAAAATACTATTGAATAATAAAAATAAATTATAAAATACTATTTAAAACTAAATATAAATAGAAAGAAAATTTCATAATGGTAAAAGTTAAGCTAAAATACCATAAACTAAAAGTATTCATTATTATAACAGTAAAGATTTAAGTTTTAATAATAAAAACTGTTCTAAAATACCATAGATATATCCCACTATTATAACAAGGGTTGCATGGCATCCGTGCCTCTTGCAAGTTTAGAAGGATAGGTTTATAAATTGATAATCATTATTATTTAAAATTATAAGAAGTCTAATATAACACCAATCATATGTTTACCATATTCTTACTAGTAAATATTATTTATTTATTAATATGGAATTTGGAATTTCATTAATTTAACTAAATTATACACTTACTCTATTTTAACTAGTAACAAAGGCGTAAAAATATTTAATTGTATATTGGAAAATATTTCATTTTATGAAAACATTCAAGATAACACAATGCTATTAACTTTTAAAACCATACGCCCTGCACTTGTTTATTATTACACTAATATATATTATTAAATTTAACATAGATATATATTAGTTTAACTTGTAATAATATATATTATTAAATTTAAGATAAATATATATTATTCTAACTTGTAATATTATATATAAATAGTTACAATTAAATTACTTTTAATATATTTAACTTCTAACAATATTAATTACATATATTGAAAAATATATATTATAATACCATAACTAAAAATATTAATAATACAATGAAATATTTTCTAATTATTATATTAATTTTTAATATATAAAACTAATTTAAAATTTGAAAACAAAACTACATAATTTAAAATTAAATTATGGACACTTATATTATTTTAATTAACAATTTTAATTTACATTATAGATCATTTATAACCATATTTATTTATGGTAGATATCGTGGACAAGTTAAAACCTTGTGGAAAGCGCGTAAGAGCACGTCAGTAAGGAGAAATAAGGTACGAGCTTGGATGTCGTGGTCATCAATAACTCCCTTGTATAAGCTGGGATGGTGGCCATCAATAACTCCCCGCCAATGAATAATTAATTTTAAGACAAGGTCAAAGTCAAATTTATTCATCAATATAGTAGAGAAATAAGTATTTTATTATATTAAAAAAATATAATTAATTAGTATACAGGTCAAACATTATCATTATTTAAGGTTTATGTATTCAACATTTTTGTTAAACAATTGGTAAATTTATTAATTATATAATGAATTATATACATGGAATGATGTAAAGTTTACAATAAGACATCAAAGATATTAGCCAATTAAAATTCAGAAAAATATATTTTTTTATTATATTAAAAAAATACATATATTGATTTCCTAGATTATACATTAGATATAATCCACAAATTTAAAATCAACTAAAAACTAATAAAAACGGTTCTAAAAGACCAATAACTGAAGATGTCCATAGCTCTTCGTATTTTTGATGGTTACAATCTCATTGCCCTTATTTTTGGTATATTCAAATAAGAGATCCCTGAGTGATCCAATAAGCTTGACTTTCTTAACCATATCGTACATCGAACGCAACAATGGTTTGTTCTCGTTTTCCACTCAGTTTTTGAATGATTGTGTACATACAAAACACCAATTAAATCACAAAACCTGAAGAAAATGAATACCTTATATAATAGCAAGGGAAAAATGTTTGTTTTCACCCTTCCAGATTTATCTACTACACGCTTCACAAGCTGTACTGCTAAAATCTCTTTCAACTCTTCCCTATTAATTTGTTCCAAGAACGCTACAAGATTGAGCTCTTCATCACACCTTTTCTGTTAAAATATATAATAAAAAAAATAGTTCATTAGGCGTCATGATTAACAAAGATGTTTTCAGTTCATTAGGCGCCATGATTAACAGATAACTGAAATGAACTTATAAAGCGAACCCATACCGCAACTTGTTTGATGCAATCCTATCCAACTTCTTGAAGTTCTACAATTATGTCAGCCTCGTCAGCATAACATTTTCGGGTTCGTTCAAATAGTTGGGTTTCGATGTACAGAAAAACATTGAACTCTCTTACCATGGTGAGCAGAGGTTCGATAGAGGATCGCAGAATGTGTTCTTTATTGTCACCCTTTCTGCATGCCATCATTACATAAAATAATTGTATCAAAATAAGCAAGATGATTTGGAAGGATGGAAGAGGAAAATTATGATGGAAAATAATTTTATCAAAAGATTCAAGATGTGGATTTGGAAGGATGGAAGAGGAAAATTATCATGCAAAATAATTTCATCAAAAGATTCAATAGGTTTAGGATGGATGGATAAGGAAAATTTCTAGGTTGTGTCAATTTCGAAAAATGTGTGAGTATTTTAGAGATAGGGATAATGAAAAGGTGGTTTACATTGTTTGTTAAATTATAGCCATGTTGGTAACACTGCTCTTGAGAACCAGACCATCTATGGTCATTGCTTACGTGTATAAGCAAAGTTAACCCTTTCACTTGGTTCACCTGGGAATTCCAAATCTTTTTGGAAGGTTTATTTGCTTGGTCTAAGTTGGAAAAGGTTTTTATTGTGTTTGAGAGGCACATTCTACAGCCTAGTATTAGGTGGATGTGTGATTCCATGCCTAAATTCAATGTTGAGTTGATATGTCTATGTTGATGTGTGATTTCCTCTAGGCGCTTTATAGAACCAGAGTTAAGATGAGTCTATGTTGGTGTAATTCCACTCCCACCACCTATTCACTAGTCTGGTGTTCCCCAAATCCCCACCCCTCAAGAGGCCCTTTACACCTTTTGCCAAAGGAAAGATACCCTCAATGAAGACTACATGTAAAGCGTCCGTTGAATTGTTGTCATTTCCCGAGTTGTGTACATGCCTAATTTCTTCATCATTTATAGGTGATATTGTACTTTGGTTATTTAACCTAATGTTTTCTTGATCAAATTGTTTTTTATGTTCTTCCCCTTCATCTTCCATCTACAAGCATAGAAATAAAATGTAATAAGTATTACATTTGTATATAGTAGAATATACATGATTGCGTAAATAAAAAAACATACCTTAGCACCAAGTCTTTCATAAACAATACACATTCTTTTGAAGCCATGCTTCATGCATTCTCTCAAAATCTCCTTTGTTGGCTGCATTTCATACTTTGTTTCATGCATGTTTAATACGTCATGACAAAGAATAGTTGATATAATTAATATAAATTTTTATTTTTGTTTCATTAATTATAAAACAAGGGAATTTAAACAACATAGCTACTTACAAATTGTTCAATTAAGCTTCGATACTTCAACATATACTCACAACTCATACTTAACCCAATGTTTATCAATTCATGGGTTGGATCCTCTTTGTATGTTATCACCTATTAGAAGACATCCATGGACAAGTGTAAATTAAATTTTTAAATATAAAGATCATAACAAACATGAAATATTAAGAAAGGTTGAAAACGTAAATAGTCACAAAGTTTATGATCAAGCCTTTTATTCCTCGTCATCCTATCTTATGTGTTGAATGGGTTCTATTTTTTATTCTTTTGCAATAAAGCAATGAAAATTAGTATTTCATGTGATAATTAATTTCAATGTACATAAAAGAATAAATAAATGATTACATACCTCTCATGCACATTGTAGTTGGGATAGATCCTCTTGAGACACAATTATGTTCATTTATTTTACCATCTTCTTCTACACATTTTCAGACATTCCGACTCGCATGTCTTGGTTTTCCCCTTGTTTGTCCCTTGGAATTTTTAAAATATCCCTTAAAAAAATTAGAACTCATCAACTATAAAAATTATGTATGTTTTTACAAAATATGATACTGATGCACATAGTAACTTAATACGCACCGGAGCATCAACCATTTTTATACACACTAGGGAATCAATGATATTTATACACATCGGTGTATTATAACCGTTTCATTGCGAAGTTGACAATGTTTTACATTTTTTTGTATTTAGCTAATGCTTTATGAATTCAGAAAAGCGTGACTTCCTAAGTACTTTTTACTACACACCATCGATCTGTGAACAAATTTAAGACATGGTGGTTTCCATACGAAAAATAGTATTATTTTCATTTTAAACTCAATGGTGCTCTTTGTAAGAAAATGTGCCCCAATGCTTATCTAGGTACAATGCACACTGCCGAATACAAATTATTTTTTTAAAATATTATTTCTAATTTAAATTAAGAACTGTTGTTGGCATAAAAATACGCACCTATGCTCTTCCTATGTACAAAGTGCACCGTTAACCATGAAGACATTTTAAATAAAAAAAAACCAACAATGACAAGAATATTTGGGATCCAATGCAATGAGTGGTTTCATTGCAATGGACAGGAAACACCCACATATAAATAAACAAAGCCTATAAACAAAATTCTTATAAAAATCTCCTTGTGAAATATAGAAAGAAAAAATAAAAAAACATTGAGAAATTAGGGCTTCCAATACTCAAGGTAATTATGAAATCCTTTTTTTGTTTGGGAATGCATTGAAAATTGTTTGAAACAAATAGGGGAAAGATTAAGATGATTAATAGAATGAAATCATATACCTATAATTTCTCCTTTGCATATTTGTATGTGATCTACAATGATCCCTTTTGAATTTGGCTCTTTAAAAAAAATCCATCCACTCTGAAGTTTTTGTTGATAAATCTTTGTTGCACAAATCTCCCTTCTAAATTTTGGAAAATAAAAATAAAAATGAATAGGGTTTTCATTTATAAACAAAAAAAAATGAAATTCCTGCTCATTTTTTTATCGTATATTTCGACGCATTGATGATACACACACAAACTATTTTTTTTCCGAAAATTACATTTTTTATACATTGAGTAGCGCATTGATGTGATGTGTACGTATAAAACACCGATTTATTTTTTGTAATAAATTTCAACTCATTGATAGTAACCACATGTTATTTTTCTAACATTCTTAAGTTGGTGTGTTATACAATTAGAAATTCACTTGTGTGGTGTGTAAGCAATAACGCACTGCAAAACAATTTAATTTGCAAAATGCAAATGCAAACATCCACATTTAAATTTTGCAGAGGCTTGGATTTGTGGAGGTAATAATAGAGGTCAGTCTTTGTTGATTCACTCAATTAAATGCACCAGTGCATTTAGTTTATCAAAATATTAGGGTCCAATGCCTTAAAAATGATAAAAAATCAATGAATACAATCTATTTCGAGGGGGAAACCTCCTTTTACAATATATTCAATTCATAACACAATATGAGTTGTCATAAGATGATCATGAGACTAGGTCTCCTTGGTATATATATAGGATACAAAGGGTAAAATTATAATGAAAGGGTATCAAGAAGGGTTCTAGATGACATACAATTATAATACTATAAATATAATAATTCAATATCTAGGGCTTAATAAGGGTTTACACATAAAATGAGGCTTTGTCTAGGTTTGACATTCCCCTCCCCTGCAAACAAGTGTTGTCCTCAACACTTGACTAACTACAGGTGTTTTTTCATGAAGAAATCATCTTCTCATGTTGCATCTTCCATCAATAGGTTCTTCCATTTGACGACATACTCTATGATTGCTCGATTTATCAATTTCTTAATTCCTGTTTCAAGGATTGTTTTTGGTTCTGGTATCATTTTCCCTTCTTCAGTAATCTATGGTAAAATAGTTTGGACTGGGATCTTGTTTCCGATTAGCTTCTTTAAGCAAGAAACATTGAAGAATCATTGTACACGTGAAGATGGACGCAACTCCAATTTGTAAGCCATACTTCCAATCCTTTGAAAAACCTTATAGGGGACATAAAATTTGGGTGCTAATTTAGTGTCTTTCTTTTCTTGCTTGAGGGACATATGTTTATATGGTTGTAGCCTTAGAAATACCCAATCCCCACTTCAAATTCCCTTTCACTGCGATGTTGATCTGCTTGTAGTTTCATCATATTTTGTGCGATAACCAAGTTGTCATTCAATAGTTTGAGAAACTCGTCTTGGTTCCCTATGTGTTCCTCCACTTATTGAAGATTTTTATTCCATTTAAACGGTGATGCAATGGATGGAGAATGATATCCATAAAGTACCATAAATGGGGACATTTTTGATGAAGTATGGAAGGATGAGTTGTACCACCACTCCACCAAGGGAAACCACTTGACCCATTGTGTATTTTTATCGGATGTAAAACAACGAAGATATCCTTCTAGACATTTATTCACTATCTCAATTTTCCCATCAGATTGAGGGTGGTAAGATGAGCTATGAGCCAATTGAATACCCAAACAAGAAAATAATCCAGTCCAAAAATTTCGAGTGAAAATTGGATCTCTGTCAGTTACAATAATTTTTAGGACTCCATGTAGCATTTGAATTGTTTCCATGAATGTTGCAGCTATTGTACTAATTTATTTAAAAGGATTATAAAGAGAGAAAAAATGGGCATACTTTGTTAGTAAATACACTACTACCATGATGACAGCCTTTCCTTCGGATTTGGGTAAACCTGTAACAAAATCCATTGAAACTTTTTCCCGACGTTGACTTGGTATAGCTAATGGTTGTAGGAGACCTGACATATTGATTGTTTCTCACTTATTCTATTGGTAGAATAAACATCCAGACAAAATTTTTATTATTTGATGATATTCCGAACGAATTTCCATCTCAGTAAAGAATTTTTCTCCATAAAATTCATCTAATAATTTATCAATGACATGAATAGGAAAATTATCTTTGATGGTCATTTTGTTGAGATGTTTATAATTTGGACATGTATGCCACAAACCATCCCTTTTTTTAGCCATCATCACCAGTGAAGAGAAAGAAATTTGGCTAGGTTGAATGATGTCGACCTCCAACATTTCTTGGATCACATTCTCAATATCACTCTTCTATGCATGTGGATACCTGTAAGGAATAATGTTAGGTGTTACACTTCCTGGATTCAAATGAATAACATGGTCATGATATCGAGCAGGTTGAAGACCCTTAGACTTTTCACCAAACACCTTGGAATGATTGTTGATAACTATTTGGAGGTCTAGTGGAGCAGAATATATATAGGTTTGAACATCAAGGGAACACAATTGTGTAACTACACCCTTGAGTCCATTTGGAGTAATCATTTAATTCTATTAGAGATTATCACCTTAGAGGCCTTCCCTTGGATACCAGTAAGATCAATTTCATTTCCATCTGAGGGAAATCTCATGAAAATATATTGAAAATTAAGGGCCATTGTTCCCATTGATTATAACCATTGGACCTCTAATACAACATCAACACCCCCCATTTGGATTGTAATCATGGGGATATCCATAAAACACTCCCCCGTGTTGAGATTAATTGATCCAGGTGGATATTGGTGGCCACCCACCTATTCCAACTGGCTCCTTGTGTCCATTTTTGTTCAGCATGTCCTTCTGTACTGATTTATAATTGTCATTTATATAATTTTGGGGTTGTCTGAAGCCCCACACTTTCTCCAGGTGGATATAGGTGGCCTCTTGCCTAATCCAACTAGCTTATTTTGTATGTTTTCATGTCAGCACATCTTTTTATACTTCCAGGGTTGTTTTGGGGCCCTAAACGTTGTTTTTTTGGCTCTCCACAATCATATCGTAGACGGATTTAGATTCTGATGGAGGAATCCATAGTTCTCTGAAAGACCTTTCCAATGGGCTATCACGCGCCTAAAACGAAGGTCGTATGCAAAAGTTATGACCCTAGGAAGTTGAGGTACCAAATTACACCAACTTACCCATAGGGCCCACATGAATTTTGGCATTTCACCTTGGAGGGTTAGGTTTTTGGATGTCTAGGGTTTTGGCATTCATGAGTAATATGAAAAGGGTCTCTAGAGCCTCATTGTAATCCATTATTCTCATACGGATGTGTGTAACAACCACATTTCTTCTCAGAGATAACTACCACCATTCGAGCAAGTTTTAGTTCTGCAGTTTTACAGTTTCAACCTATTTCATTATTTAATAGAAGATATTGTTCACTGGATATTTGTGTTATTCTTCCTATATTTGTGTTTATTGTATTCAGTCTATTAATTAGTTCATTCTTCTCTTAAATCTGGATCAGTGGTATTAAAGAGGTCTTCTCTTCGTTCATTTTTCTTTGTGCATGTCCCCGACAAGGTCTAGGTACAAGAAGTTGGGACTTGAACCAATCGAGCCATTAACAGATCAGCCACACTGAATTCAACAAAAACCCATGGGAGAAGAAAATAAATATGATGGAGGAGGAGGAGATCCTATTAAAATCTTGCTCAAGGAAGCTCTCGTGCAACAAAGGAACGAAATGATGGACAACTTCGCGCAGATCCTTCGACGGTTGCCCATGGGAGAAGCATATTCATCAAGTGGACATGCAACCCCCTTCAAGGTACATGTAAATTTTGATATTCCATTATTTCAAGGATTGATAGATGTGGATGTTGTAGATAAATGGTTGAATCTACTCTAAGGATATTTTTCGGTCCACAATTTTTCTGATAGGGAAAATATCACTTTTTCACTCCTCAAGGTTGTTCCCCATGTTAAAGACTGGTGGGATACTTACTCTGAGAAAAGGGACATGGAGGAATCTACACTTTTTGTGGTGGCCCCTACATGGGATTCCTTCTGGGATGCCATTAAATAACAATACTACCTTGTTGGAAGCTACGAGGACCAATACACCAGATGGACCACCCTACGTCAAGAAAGGGACCACACAGTACCATACTTCACCAATATTTTCCATACCCTATGCACCAAATTGGGTATCAAATATTTTGAGCGTCATCTGGTGCTCAAATACCGTGGCTATTTGCATAGATACATTCAAATAGAAATGGAGTTCCTGGACATCACCACATTGGGCATGGATTATAGATACACTGTCAAGATCGAGCATAAATTTAAGTAGAAACGATGAGAGTTTGGATCTACAAACCCCTCACAGCCAAAGTAGGGAAAAGGCAACCCCAACCCACACAGCAAGGGACCAAGTCGAGATGGCCACCCTCAGGAAAATCTGTCCAAGACACAACACAAGAAGGGAAACGAGAAGATGAAGAAGGACACAGGAAAATGGTATGAGTACCATAAAATTCCTTGGCACAACACCGACGAATGTCGCTCAAAGAAGTCCGTTGTGATCGAGATGAAGGCTTCCGAGTCAGAGGTCAATTTTGATTCTGAGTCAAATCTTGAAGGAGGGAAGTGAATTATTGATGTTGAACCTAGTGCCACGATCACTACACCAAAGTCTGACCAAGCAATCCAGAATAACCAGAGGAAGGGGAACACCTCTTTCACACGCAGATGCGGGTCAAGGGGGCTCTGATTCATTTCATTGTCGACGACGGTATTTAGAAGAACCCTATTTTAGTAGAGGTTGTCAAGCGGCTGGACCTGCCAATGACACCGCACCCGCAACCGTACACAATCGACTAGCTTCGTCAAGGAAGAGATCTTTGTGTCAACCAACAGTGTCGTCTGTCCTACGACATCAAGCCTTTCAAAGATGAGGTACTGTGTGATATTTCTCCTCTTAAAGTTTGTGATGTTCTTTTAGGACAACCATATTTGTGGAAGCGTCATTTTTTGTATGAGTCTAGACCCCGCAATGTTATTATTACTTTGGGTAGATAATTGTACAGGATCCCAGAGGTGGCACCACCTACTTTTATTTCTTTAATCTCTGCTAAGCAATGCAGTAAGGTCATTTCACAGACTGATAATTTCTTCTTCTTTGTGATCCATGCTCATAGTAAGCAGAAGGTCACCACCACATTTGTGGCCTCTACACAACACCTCTCTTTGTAGCAGAAGGAAGTGGACAGGATCATGGAAGAATACAAAGACATATTTTCCTCACCTATAGGGGAACTGACACACTGTCAAGTGAAGCATCCAATTGATATGACCCCCAATGAACCTCTACCTAATGGACCAGTCTTTCGACACTCGCTGATGGAGAATGACAAAATCAGGCGTCAGATCCAAGAGATTCTTAAAAAGGGGCATGTCAGACCTAGCTTATCTCCTTGTGGAAGTCTGATTGTACTTGTGTAGAAGAAGGATGGGACTTGGCGACTCTACATTGATTACACAGCCTTAAACAAAATCACAGTTAGGAACCGTTACCCCATTCCCAGGATTGATGACCTTCTTGACCAACTTAAGGGGGAAAATTTCTTCAGCAAGGTTGACCTGAAGTCTGGCTACAACCAGGTTCCCATCAAACCAAATGATGTCTGGAAGACAACCTTCAAGTCTAAATAAGGTCTCTATGAATGACTATTCATTCCCTTTGGCTTAAAAAATGCACCATAAAATTTCATGAGGTTGATGGATGATGTATTAAGACCCTTCACCAACTCCTTTGTGGTAGTATATTTGTATGACATCCTCATCTTCATCAGAACATGGGAGGAGAAAATGTGGCATATTCAACATGTTTTGAGCACTCTGTGACAACACAAGATTTATGTCAACATGGAAAAATGTTATTTTGCATGAATAGGTTCCAATACCCGGGCTACATTGTTGATGAGCATGGGTTACATGTTGATCCAGATAATATCCAAGTCATCCATGACTGGCCATCTCTGACCACATTGAACGAGATTCAAAGCTTCTTGGGACTATCTAATTTCTACCGACGGTTCATGTTGGGATTCTCCCATATTGCATGGGCCCTCTGCCAGGTGACCAAGAGTGGTGGTAGGGTCAACTTCGTGTGGGGTAATAAGTAGCAATGACAGTTTTATGATATGAAACATTGCTTGTTCTCGTCTCCAGTACTCTCATTTCCTGATTTGCAAAAACCATTCGCGATTGAGACTGATGCATCTGACTATGTTGTGGGCACAATTCTCACTCAACACGAGCATTCCCACAAAACTCTTCCTATTCCAAAGAATCTGTGGGAATCCATCTCAATGGATTACATGTCTAGTTTGTCATCCACCAAGCATGGAAATGACTGTGTGTTTGTGGTCGTTGATCAGTTTTTGAATATGGCCATCCTCATAGCCTGTAAGAAGAATTTTAGAGTGGTAGATACTATCAAGCTCTTCTTTGAATGAGTTTGGGTCCACTTTGGGATACCCCAGACCATCATCTCTGACCGAGACAGTAGGTTCCTCAACACATTTTTGTCGAGTCTTTGGTCTCTGTTGGACACCAAGCTCAAAAAATCCACTTCTTTCCACCCCCAAACCAATGACCAAACCGAGGTAGTCAATCAGATTATTGTGCACATCCTACGATTGTACAATTCTAAGCATCCCCATACATGGGACAAGAGACTCCCATATGTCCAACACAGTTACAACATGGCTCTCCATAGTTCCACCAGACATAGCCCATTTCAGGTTGGTCTGGGATTCCAACCCTTGGGACCCATTGATGTTGCACTACCTCTTTCCACTGCATAGGAAGACTCTTCCCCTGATCATTCTGCGATCAACAAAGCCACCAGATTCATTGAGAGGATTCATCACATCCTCCAATAGGTCCAAGAGATTTTGAATAAATCCAATGCTAAGTACAAGCAACGCCATGATCAACACATGGTACCACACCAGTTTCAGGTTGGCGACAAAGTTTGGTTACATTTGTAGAAGGAGCATCTCACCGAGCCCCATCGAAAGATTCTCCCACTTTGTTATGGGCCTTACGCTATCACCAAGGCTGTGGGTAGCAATTCTTTTCAGCTCAACACTCCACCCTTCCTTGGTCTGCATCCAGTATTCAATGTGGACCTCCTTTGACCATATTTTCCATCATTATTGGACACCTCTGAGATCTTAGAACAACTGACACCAACAAAGCTCAACTCTGACTGCATGGAACAAGCATCCACCGATCATATAGTGGACTCCTCGTGTCCTTTTTTGTTCAACACATCCTTCTATAATGCATTATAATTGTGAGTTCTACACTTCTGGGGTTTTTTGAATCCCCACACATTCTCCAGGTGGATACGAGTGGCCTCTCGCCTAATCCAACTAGCTTATTTTGTATGTTTTCATGTAATCACATCTTGTTGTACTTCCAGGGTTGTTTTGGGGTCCTAAACGTTGTTTTTTTGGCTGACCACAGTTAGATTGTAGACAGAGTGAGATTCTGATGGTGGAATGTGTAGTTCTCTAAAATACATTTCCAACGGGCTATCACATACCTAAAACAGAGTTCGTATGAAAAAGTTATGACCCTAGGAAGTTAAGGTACCAAATTACACCAACTTACACATAGGGGTCACATGACTTTTGGCGTTTCACCTTCTAGGGTTAGGTTTTTGGATGTCTAGTATTTTTGCATTCATGACTAATGTGAAAAGGGCCTCTTGAGCCTCATTGTAATCCATTCTTCTCATATGGATGCGCGTAGCATCCACATCTCTTCTCAGAGATAGCTACCACCATTCGAGCAAGTTTCAGTTCCACAGTTTTACAGTTTCAACCTATTTCATTATTTAATAAAAGATATTGTTCACTGTATATTTTTGTTATTCTTCCTATCTCTATATTTATTGTATTCAGTCTGTTAATTAGTTTGTTCCACTTCTAAATCTAGATCATTAATACTATGAAATTTCTCTGAACAATTTATGGTACCTCCACTTGAAATCATTACTTGAAACTATGGTGCGGGATAAACAAAGCAATTGATATCTTTTGCTAATTTGTAATTGATGAAATTATGGGTATTACCATAATCAATCAATATTTTTACCTTTTTATTTTTGATGTATCCTTGTATATTGAGGGTTTGTGGAGTACTGATGTTGACCAATGCATGATAATATATTTTTGGAGTAGTATTTTCTAGATATCGATCTTGTGGTTGTTCCAATTCCTGATCTTATTCCTCTTCACAATCAATGTAGAATAATTTCTTATCACCACATTTATTCCCCATACTGTAATTGTTGTCACAATTGAAACATGTTCATTTTTCTCTTCTTTCATCCATTTATTGAGTCGTCAACCTTTTTGGTTAAGGTATGCTTGTCTTATGAACCCCAAAATGATCTTTGATTCTTTTGTATGCTCCAATGGTAGACTTGTTTGTAGCCTTATTTTTGTCTTGAATATGACAAGCAAATTGCATAGATTCCATAATATTTTTAGGGTGTATTAAGAAAAGCTCATGTTTAATGTCTTTTATTAATCCACCCATGTAAGCTTCCAACAAATGTTCATCACTTATGTCATCCACCCTTGTGGCCAATGCTTGAAATTCTGAATTATAATCTTCAATATCACCTAAGTGATTGATTCTTGTCAATTGACTGAAGTAGTCATGTTCCCACACTTTCCCATTTTGTTCTTCTAAGTCTCTTGTAAGTAAACCCCAAGTATAATGATAAAGACAGGGATTTATTTTAACTACCCATTAATACCATTGATATGGTTTTATCTCAAAGTTCAATATTTCTATGTGAATTATTTTGTTATCATCCATAATATTATGTAGTTCAAAATATTTCTCTATCTGGTTCACCCGAGTAAAAAACTATGTTCCATCAAAATTCTTTAATTCAACCTTGGGAAATTTGAATGTAGGAACCACATCACGATTAATTCCACTATTAGAGTAAACTCCACTAGAAAACTACTTATTATTGACATATTGTTCAACTAGAATACTACCTTTATTTTTCAGATTTCCTTGCATTTTTATATCTCCTTTAGAGAGTCAAAGATCATGGAAGACAAGGAATTCCGCAATTCCTTCATGGATTTTTGTATTTCTTGTTTATTTTCATCCATGCTATTTTTCACGTCATCCATCTTATTTTCCATTTCATCCATATTTATTTTCATAGTTTCGTCCATCTTATATTACATTTGTTCCCTATTTTTAGTGATCTTGTTTTCCATCTGGTGATAAATCTCTTCGATTTCATATTGAGTCATGGTTAATATTTCCATAGGTTTAGTTGGTAAAGTAAATTTTGGAGGATCCTTTGGATCCATGTGGGAAAATAATAGTCCTTCTCTTTTTCCTCTTTATTAAAAAAATTGAATCATCAAAAACAAATATTCCAATAAACATTTATGCCAATTGTAAGTTATGTACCTTTCAAGCTCTTAATTTGGAGTCTATCCTCCCGACTAACCTTGCTTCTGACGTATTTCTGAAATTTCAGCCCTTTTAATTATGAAATTTCATCCTGTAGTACTCTAAAATGTCTTCTTTGAAATTCCATAGGTCTGACCAAAATTGGATGTGCCAAGTGGAAGTTAGGGTAACTTTCCAAAACCTTGTTGATTTTTGGCCTTTGTAGAAGAGCGAACTTATACATAATTCCATGTGTCCAATATTTATTAACTAACTATAAAATATGCACTATAAATACTATGTACTATCCTCTTTCAAATGTGACTACTTTCACAAAATTTGGATCCTTCCTAAAGAATATATGATTTTTTTACCCATAACATTGATTTGAGACTAGGTATAAGAGTAGTCAACAAACTGTATATTCCACACAATATATCTCCAAAAGTATAATGACCCAGAATTTGAAATGTGAACCATAGGTACCTTGATATGTTTTCTAAATAACATCTAAGTTTCTCTATCTGAATCATCCCGAAAACAAAGTTATAGGGAAAATTCCAAGATGACTCATTTGAAGAAACAAAACCCTAGGATTGATTCTTTGATACCAAATGTAAGGATCCAATGCCTTAAAAATGATAAAAAGTCAATGGATATAGTACACTTTGAGAGGGAAACCTTCTTTTACAATATATCCAATTTATAATAAAATATGGGTTGTCATAAGATGATCCTAAGACTAGGTCTCCTTGGTATATATATAAGAGGCAAAGGGTATAATTATAATGAAAGGGTACCATGAAGGGTTCTAGCCAACATACAATTATAATACTATAAATGTAATTATTTAATATCTATGGATTAATAAGAGGTTTAACAGATACAATGGGGCTTTGTCTAGGTCTTAAAAAATGCACTAGTGTGTCTTTATATGATTAAGTGCACCATTAATTTATAAAATTTATTCAATATTCTGTTTGAATTAAGGATTTTTCTATGCTTCCCAAGATGATGGTTTTGGCTCAAATGCAGGAAAAAAGAAATTATAATATCAAATGGACAATTATTCACATTCCAACTCATTCCATATCATTGGGGGTCCTTCAAGTTCTCTCATTTTGATTACAGTATGCCTAGATTTTATTTATAATTCATTTGTATTATTTAATTTATGTTATGTATGCAGGTGCAGTTGAATAATTGTTCATTGAATTTTGTAAGATTAAGATTCATGATCGAGTTTCAATGCTCAAGATATTCCAGTAGTCTCAAAATTTCGCAAGTTCTTATCAGGAGAAATATACCACAAGCAGATGTTTGATGAAAATAGACATCTTCTTTACCCCACTAATCATAACATACCATATTCGAACAACCAACCTAGGTCAATGATATTACATCGTGAATTGGATCTCTATTATGTAGACAACCCGTAGGGCATAAGAAAAGGATGATTGAGTAATTGTATTATTGGATTTTCAATGGAACTAATGTAAATGTATTGCTTATTCAACATTTTTTTTATTAAGTGGTTGGTTGCATGTTTATTATTGGGAAAAAAAATTCCATGCTTCTAATAAGTGTTTGGTATAATGTTTGAACATATTAAATGCATTGTGTTACTAATATTATCGATGTAATGTTCAATATTTTTACAATCAATATTTTGATGAAGAGCGACCTATCCACCATCTACCGGTGTGTATATTTTAACATTGTACAATTATTTACTCCAAACATATTCTTAATAAAATTATAAAAGATACAATGGAACACACACACATCACACAAAGATTTTACACTGGAAACCCAAACTAGGAAAACCAACAATCTGTTTAGAGTTGTATCTCTAATCTTTTGTTTATCATATCTTCATTGTCTACAATATATATATATATATATATATATATAGGATCTTGAGACATTGAAAACCCTTAATCCATTAACCAGATTACTCAACATCCCTAATTCCTTAACCAAAATTAGAAAACCATTGATGAAAACCATGTGCTAAAAAACCACCCAAAAAATGGATGCAAAAAACGCCAAAAACAAAATCAAGGGAACTGTCCCCAAACTCCTGCTTGCCCGGTGCAAAAAATTCCAATTTTTTTTCGAGAGCACTACCCACGAACCCTTGCATATGGGGCCTCCCACCCCCTCCAAACCTCTCAGATAGGGGGGTTGTTGGATTACTGAGAGGGGGGGTGAATCAGTAATAGAGAAATTTACTCCTTTTTAACCATATAATCCAAGTGTTATATCAATGTAGCATTATCTTCTAATAACTGCAGAGTAAATAGGCAATGAACAAATGAACAATCATACACATACATAGTACATCAGTGTTTTGTGTGGAAACCCAAAGAAGGGGAAAACCACATAATTCTTTTTCTTATATGTCTTGAATAATTACATTCATTGGAAGCACCAACTTCCTTTGTTTTCTAGCTGCAACTAGAAGGAGGCTCCAACCCCCTAGTTTGTTAGGTTACAACCTGAGGGAAGCTCCAACTCCCCAATTCTCTGGCTAGAACCAAAAGGAGGCTAAAACTCCCTATGTTTTCCTTCTACAACCGGAAGGTGGCTACAACCACCTGTCCTTGCCCCATACAACCACCCTAAAATATAAGTAGAATGATGGAACCACTGTCACACTATCATTGTGAGATATACTGTTGTAAACCTGTACCAATCAACCTACACCAAACAACTTGTACCAATAAAAATGAACCATGCATCAATCATGCATCAACATGTACCTCAACCTATAATCAAACTGTACCATAAACAAGTGCATCAACCATGCACCAACCTTCTCGAATTATGGCTTATTCTAGAGAGAGAACTTGTAGAGAGTGCCCCACATGAATATTTTTTGTATTGATCTTAGAAAGCATCATCAAAAGAATTTATCCTCCCTTGAAATTTGGCCTTCATTACTTCACCGTCTCTCTGAAATTCAGCTTAGATATCCTTTGGTTACCTCAGTCACCTATAGATATTCAATATGATCAAGTGTGTTATAAAATGAGAGAGTCTTGCCTCTTATTTATACTTTCGTGTAGCTTCCTCAAGTGGTTACCTTCTAACCATCTTAACCTACTTTCCTTATTTTAGGGTTAACCAATTTCTAGCCACTTGTCCAATTAGTAATTTATCCATTAACTTTATTATTCAAATAATTTATTTTGTATCCACTTTGACTTATAGTACACTCATCACTTCACTTTACCTCAAGGGGATACCTTCTAACTATCTTAAACCACTTTCCTTATTTTAGGGTTAAACCACTTCTAACCACTTGTCAACTTAGTAATTTCTCCATTAACTTTATTATTTAAATAATTTCTTTTGTATTCACTTTGAATTATAGTACACTCATCACTTCACTTTATTATTTACCTTCTAAAAACCGCTTGAACCACTTTGACTACTTTGACCTTTTGGGGCTTCTAGATGACTCATGAGGGTTCTCCAACTTCACATGGCCATAACTCTCTAACCGTGAGGAGTTATGTGACATTCCACACACCACTGGAAATGGAATGACATGTGTTATCCATATATAATAGTATTACCTGAAAATATATCAAAAATCATACCTTTATCCATCAAACAAACTTGGGTCCATTACCCAAACTTCGGTTCTCCAACTTTCTTCAAGGGTTGACATCAATGACCATTGACAACCAACCTTAATCAACAATATCACCCTTTGGCATTGATGGAAATACTTTGATTCAATACTAAAATCGTGTCATCCAATACTGAAGTTATATCGCTCATGCTACCCCTGGAACCATGCCTCTGTCATCTGCATATGATAAATCTCTCCCCCTTTGTCATCAATGGAAAAGGTATTTTTCCATCTGTGTTTTCTCCCCCTAATTGAACTATCCTCTTTATGGTGCTTGCTCATGTACATATAATACATATAAGATAATCATTCAAAAGCATTCATTTTGGAGTAGAAATAACTCTGAGTCTCTGGTGAAGATACTCAAAGGCTTCCCGTGGAAGTGGTCTTGTAAAGATGTCTGCCACTTGTTCTTTTATGCCCACATACTCAACTTTGTTGTTCTTTTCTGCAATATGTTCCTGTAGGAAGTGATACTTGATTGGAATTTTCTTTGTCTTGGAGTGCATCACCAGGTTCTTTGAGATATTGATGGTGCTTGTATTATCACAATAGTTTGGAATGGTCTTATCATACTCAACATGTATATCTGTCAGAATTTGTTACATCCAAAGAGCCTTTGTACAACATGTTGTTGCTGCAATATACTCTTCCTCGGTTGTAGATAAACATATTGATGATTGTTTCTTTCTTAGCCATGATACTAAACACTCACCCAAGTAGAATGCTACTCCATCGATGCTTCATCGGTCATCAATACAACCTGCCCAATCTGCATCTGTGTAGGCAATAAGTGATAGATCCTTTCCTTTTGGATACCATAATCCAAACTCTTATGTTCCTTTGAGATACCTGAAAATCCTCTTCACTGCTAATACATATGATTCCTTTGGTGATTCTTGAAATCATGCCACCTGTCGAACTGCCTGCATGACATCTGGTCTGGATGCTAACATATATAGTAGGCTACTAATCATTGATCTGTATTTCCTCTGATCTGTAGACTTTGAATCATCATCTTTGCTCAACTTGCAATTGGTTTGCATGGGAGTGATAACTGGTTTGCAATCTTCCATTCTGAACCTCTTTAGAATTTCTCTGATATACTTGGTTTGATAAATAAAAATTTATTGGCTGCTTTGATGTATCTGAAGTCCCAGAAAGAAGGATAGTTCTACAAGTAATGACATTTCAAATTAATTATGCATATCCTTTGCAAATTTCTGGCTTAACCTATCATCATCACTACCAAAACTAATATCATCAACATAAACTTCAACTAATAAAATACTATCTTGACTTACCTTGATGTGGAGGTTGTTTTCTGCACTTCCTTTTCTGAACCTTGCCTATTGTAAATATTTATCCAGTCTAGAGTACCATGCTCTAGGAGGATGTTTTAGACCATACAAGGCCTTCTTTAATTTACACACATAATTTGCGTTCTCTAACAAATGAAATCCTTCTGGTTGTTCAATGTAGACTTCTTCTTCAAGTTCTCCATTCAGAAAAGTTGATTTTATGTCTATCTGATACACTTTAATATTTTTGGAGCATGCATAAGCTAAAAGCAATCAGATTTCTTCCATTCTGGCAATTGGGGAAAATGTCTCTTCAAATTTGATTCCTTTAACCTGTGCATATCCTTTACATACCAATCTAGCTTTGTTCCTTGTAACATGTCCATCTTCATTCAATTTATTCCTGTATACCCACTTTGTGTTGATCACATTCTTATCCTTTGGTCTTGGAACCAATTCCCAAGTGTCATTTTTCTCTATTTGATCCAATTATTCATCCATGGCCTTATTCCAAAATTCATCCTTGCTGGCCTCTTCAAAAAATGGTGGTTCAATCATAGATGAGAGTTCTAGATGTGTTTGTTCCGGTGAATGGATTCTTCTTCTAGTCTCAACTTCTACATCTTTGTTTTTGATAATCTGATCTGAAGGATAATTCTTTTGTAATCGTCTGTTAGGTGTCTTTGGAGGCACTTGTTGAACTTGATCTTCTGCTTCTGTCAGATCCTCTTCATCTTCCCCTTCTACATTTTATTCATCTTTTGTTTCTTCTTCATAAAAATGTTCCATTGATTCATTTTCTTATTCCTTTAATTCTTGTCTACCTGTTTCATCAATTGTTACATTGATGCTTTCCACAAATTTTTTCAATCTCAAGTTGTAACACTTGTATGCTTTCCCTGTACTTGAGTAACCAACAAGTACTCCTTTGTCCACATGAGAGTCAAACTTTCCCATTATTCCATCTTCTTTTTTGATGTAGCATTTGCTTCCAAAAACTATGAAGTGATTCACATTTGTTGGTTTTCCTTTCCATAGCTTGTAGGGAGTTTTGTCAGTGTTGTTTCTGAAAATTACACTGCTTTGAATTTGAACTATTGTATTCATTTCCCATGTCCAAAAAATATATTTCAATTTAGAATCCATTAGCATTGTTCGAGCCATTTCTTGTACTGTCTTGTTCTTTCTTTCAACAACTCCATTCCGTTGAGGTGTCCTAGTAACAAAGAATTTCCTTTTTATTCCATGACTCTTGCAGTATTCCATAAATTCCTTTGAAGTGAAATCTCCTCCATTATCAGACCTCAAGCATCTGAGTTTTGAATCCATTTCATTTTCAACCATTTCCTTGTAGATCTCAAAGTTTTCAAAAGCTTCTGACTTATTCTTGAGAAAGAAAGTTGTAGTCATTCTTGTATAATAATAAAATAATAACATAAAGTATTTCTCACCTTTTAAACCCTTTATTGTAGTCGGTCCAACTAGATGAGTATGCACAATTTTCAGTGGTCTTGTTGTTGAATATTCCTTTGATTTGAACTTGTTCTTTGTTTTCCTTCCTTGTTAACAATGCTTGCATAAAGTGTTGGTTGGTTTTGTGATCTGGAGCATTTCTCTGGTTGCTTCTCTTTTTATGACTTTGACAAGGTTATGAAAATGTATGTGACCCATTCTTCTATTCCATATCCAAATTTCATCTTCCTTTCCTAGACAACACTTTTCATTTCCAATTTCACTTAAAACATATGTGTTGCTTGAAGTTCTCACAATTGTAGCAATCAATTTTCCTGAACCTTCTTTTCTTATCTCGCACTTTTGTGAATCAAAAGTAACTTTATGACCTTGGTCACACATTTTACTCACACTTAGAAGATTATGTTTCATATCTTCTACTAGTAGAATGTTTTCTTCTTTTGTATTCTTCTTCCCAATTATGACTGTGCCTTTTCCAATGATTTTAGTTGAATCATCATTTCCGAAGGAGACTGATCCATCTCTTTTCTTTCTTAATGTAAGAAACTTGTATCTATCACATGTCATGTGTTTTTAAAAACCACTATCAATGTACCAAACATGTTTCTTCTGCTTAGTTGTAGAGAGAGTGTGCATTCTTCATTGCTGTATCGATTCTGCCTTTTTATCCATGTCCTTTTCTGAGGTTCCTGTTTGTGATTGTTGTTGTTCTATTGTGGTTCTCTAGGAGGGATTTCCATTATGCAATCTTTGTCCATGTGTCCAAAGTTTTTACACTTGTAGCATTCCACTTCGGTGATTAATGATTCAAAATTGTTGTAACTTCTTCTCTGTGCTTAGCTAGGCCTTCTTGGATAACCCTTTTGTGTATGACTTTCAAAGTTGTTTATGTTCCCGTTGTTAGCTTTGCAATTCACAACTTTATGTCCAAAATTATTACATGCATAACATAAACTAAAAAAGATAGTTTCATACCTAGGAGTTGAAGATCTTTTGAAAGGAGGTTCTCTTATGAATTCTTCTTTTTCCTAATACCTATCTGTTTCTGTCAGTCGTTGATTCTGAAATCTGAATCTTCTCGGTAGAGGAGTGTCCCTGTAATTTTCTTTGCATACCTTCCTATCCCCTTTGATTGTTTATGTATATATTTTTGGATATCTTTCTTGTTCTATTGTTTTGGAGCTTTATCCATTTTATGTCTGATTGTATCCAATTCCAGACTTGTCATGATTAGGCCTTTGACTGTTGATAATGTTATTCAAAACTTTTGAGTTGTTATGCATATTTTTCTTTTGAAGATCCATTCTTAATGTGACAATCTATGCTTCCAAATTTCCAATGATCCTGTCTCTTCCTTCTAGTTGTTCTTTGAGTGCTTCTTCAATTCTTTTATCTTCTTCAAACCGAACCTTCAAATATGTGATCATTTGTTCTAATTCCTGAGTGTCTTCTTTCTTGTCTAGTTCCACTTGTAGCTTCTTATTTTTCCTCTTTTCTCTTCTAATAACTTCTATGGCACTCAACAATTCCTCTTGGTAGTCAACTTCTACCTCTTCAATTTCTTCTTCGACGTCTTCATATTCTTCTTCGGCTTCTTCATATTCTTCTTCGGAGTCTTCTTTATCAGAGTCTTCTACTGCCATGAATAGAACTCTTTTTGTCTCACTGTCACTGACTTCATCTTCATCTAATGATGAGATGTCTTCTTTTGTGCATGAGCTTTTCTTGAAACTTTTCTTTGTGGTTCTTTTTCCTTTATATGTTTGTTTGATTTTTGAGTAATATTCGTTATTTCTCTTTTTCTTATGACGACATTTGTTAGAAAAATGATCAATACCATCAAAATTTAAAAAAACTAAAGGAATCTTACCTCTATACCTGTCGTTGGTTCCCTTGTTCAGTCTTTTGACAAAGTTGGCCACTTCTTCATCATCTTCCGAGACGTAACTATTGTTGCTATGTTATTTTTCTTGTTGTTTTCCCATTTTCTTTGATCTTTTGGATGCTTTGAAGGCTGCTTCTTTTACATCTGGATTTTCCTTTTCAATTCTCATTTCATATGTTGTGAAGATTCCATGTAGGTCGTCCATGATTATTGAGTTTAGATCTGCTCTTTCTTCCAGTGTTGATATCTTCGAGTAAAATATCATAGGAAGAGATCTTAGTACCTTTTGAACGATTACAGATTCTTGAATTTCTTCTCCCAATCCCATGATTGCATTTACTGTTTCATTGACTCATAATAAGTAAGTTGCAATATTCTCATCTTCCTTCATCTTTATTTGTTCGAACTAACCTCTGTAAATTTGAAGCTTTGTTGCTTTGAATTTTGAATCTCCTTCATAAATATTTTGAAGTTTGTCCCAAATATCTTTAGTGGATTTACAATGTGCAACTTTGGTGAATATTGTTTCACCAAGACCATTCATAAGTGCATTTGTGGCTTTGGAATTATTCTGACTGATTTTCACTGCTTTTCCATTTGTTGGCGGAATTGTTGGTGCTTTGTATCCATCTACAATTGATTGCCAAATTTCAAATCTTTGTGCCTGTATATATGTCTTCATCCTTATGCTCCAAAATGTATACTTCTGCCCATGAAACTGTGGTGTTCCATTTTTATACAAGTTGTTTCTCTCCATGATATACCTTTCAGTGGTTAAACTGATTTCTGAAGGAACCTGCTCTGATACCAATTGTTGGATTACTAAGAGGGAGGGTGTGTTGGATTACTGAGAGGGTGGGTGAATCATTAATAGTGCAATTTAATCCTTTTTCACCATGAAATGCAAGTGTTATATCAATGTAACATTATCATCCAATAGTTGTAGAGTAAATAAACAATGAACAAATGAGCAATCACACACATACACAATACACCAATGTTTTACGTGGAAACCAAAAGCGGGAGAAAAAAATAGAATCATTTTTCTAATATGTATTTAATAATTACATTCATTGGAAGCACCAACTTCCTTTGTTTTCCAGCTTCAATTGGAAGGAGGCTCCAACCCCCTAGTTTCTCAGGCTACAACCTGAAGGAAGCTCCAACTCCCCAATTCTTTGGGTACAACTAAAAGGAGGGTACAACCTCCTATGTTCTCCGGATACAACCAGAATGTGGCTACAACCACCTGTACTTTCCCTACCCAACCTCCCTGACGTAGAAGTAGAATGATGGAACCACTGTCACACTATCATTGTGAGATATGTTGTTGTAAACCTGTACCAATCAACATGCACCAAACAACCTGTACCAATAACCTGAACCATGCATCAACCATGCACCAAACCTATTGCTCAAATTGTACCATGAACAAGTGCATAAACCATGCACCAAACATATACAAATAACATGTCACAACAACTTGTCCAAACAACCTATCTCATCAATCTTATCAACCCAATCATATCTACTTGGAAAGATAACTCTCAAAGATGTGCATCAACCAAGCATAACACAACAACTCGTAATCATCACCAAGATAAATATGTGCTTCTAATAATATACCAATAAAAGTATGCTACATCATCCATAAACCATGTGTCAACAATAATACTAAAAAGTGTTAGTGTTTCATGGAAAACTGCACAGGAGATCTAGCTAAAGTATGCACAAACAAATCTTATCAAGAAAAGGAAGAAATATACACTATGAAGAATGAGAATCAATGCATATTATGATCTTATAAATGTGTGAGTGATATTCACTCGTATATGCAATGACATCCTATAATTAGGAGTGCATGCATAATAGTGATGGTCTAAGATTAGAAAGTCTAAAATAGAACTAGTCAGTTAACTCCCACTGAACTAGTGTGCCGAAAATAGAAATTTCTCCAACACCCCCCTGAACATCACTCTGGAGTAAAAAATGAGTCCCGACTACTAGGCCATTTTAGGTACTCATGTACAATGAAACTAATGAACACTGAATAAAAATGAGGAAAGAGGGAAAACCACATGGGAACAAAACCCCCCCTCAAAAGGTGATGTATCAAAGGAAGAAAATGGCAGCTGCTAGGAAATTGTGTTCTTCACTGAAAGACGATCCTGCAAAGTATGAAACTTCTGCTCACTGAAAGTATTTGTGAAGATGTAGAAATATTTATGGATCTAATGAAGCCCTTTGGCAACCTGTCGGGCCTTGTACCTCTTGATCCTGTGGATCCATCTGCACCTGAAAAATATTCCTTTCTAGTGGAAGTGGAACTAGATTCCAAGTTTGATTCTATAGGAGTGAGTCATACTCCTTCTGCATGGCTACTTTCCATAATCAATTTCTCACAACCCTATTGTACTTCTGTGGATCAGTAGATTGAACCATATAGCAATGCATGGGCATCGCAGGTTCTGAAGATGAAAACACATGAGAAGGCTTCTCATGCTGAGATCAAATCCTCCTTCAATCCAATGGATTCCCTGCAAGGTTGCCTGTTTTCTGAAGTGTGAACTGTGCCTTCTTGGTCATCTGTTGAAGCTTCAATGTTGGCTTCTTATCTGGATATACTACTTTCTTATTTCCATGTACATAATCTGCATGTATGGAATCATATCTAATGTCTGAAATTGATGGAAGCACAAGAGTATATGCATGTTGCGCTGGAGGTGTATGAAAAGTACTCTCCTTATGTGTAAGTAGAAAAGATGAGTCATTGTCAGAAAACTTAGTGAATTATACAACCTTGACTTGTGATCCACCTCACTAATTGCAATAATGGAATTGTTATGCATGTCAATTATTGAAACTCAATCTGATGTAAATTCAACCTTTTTACCTTTTTGAGTGATATTATAAACTGAGATCAGATTCATAGAAAGCTTTGGAACATGTAAAACATTCTCAAAACTGCCATTGTGGAGTTCCACTCTCCCTTCTCTTGCTACTTCTACTGGAGTATCATCCCCCATGAGAATAGGGGGTCTTGAGCATGGAATCAAAGAAGAGAATACTTCATATTTCATTGCCATATGATGGGATGCACTAGAATGTATAATACATGAATCATATGAGGAATTAATTGCAACCAAAGCATTATGATTACCTTTCTTAGGAGCATGATCTTCTTCCTTCTTCTTCTCGGCTCCCTCTAGAATGAAGTTTCCAAGGTTGTTCTATTGAAGTGTTTGTTCCATAAGATTGATATGTTTCTTCATGCATGTGGATTCTTCATGATTCGGTTTATTGCAGTAAGTGCATTTCTTTCCCTTCTTCTTCTTCTTCTTTGAATATGAAGATTCTTTGAAACCTGAAGAATCATTAAAGGGTATGGAATATCCCTCCTTCCCATTCTGTTTGGATGACCCTTTTCCACCATGCATGGTGAGTGCATTTTCTTTGGGATATTTCATGAGGCCCATCTATATGAGTTTTGTTTTCTCTTGTGTAAGAGAATCAATGAACTGAGCCAACGTAGGCATTTTCCAATTTGTTCCAAAAAGAAATCTGTCAGAATGGAAATTGAAGAAATATACATCATATTATAGTTCTAGCTTGGCCAAGATTGTTAGAATAAGTTCAGTTCTCTTGTGTAGACTTGTTAATACCACATTCACCCAAGATAAAAATCAAATATTTAAATTTAGTAAATAAATCTTGTATATTATCAAAACTTTTAGGGTCTAAGGTATTCAACTCTAACTCAAGCATATGACCTCGCATCTCATCCTGCTTTCCAAAGAGTCTTTCCAAGGTGGTCCAGATCTCATTTGGAGTCTTGCATGTGACAACATGAAACCATAGATCAGTGGATATTAACTCAAGAAGTAGTCATGTGGCCTCATCCTTATAGTTCACCCATCTCATCTTCTCAATCACTGATGTAGAATCTGTTTCTATCGCCATCGTCAAATTATACAATCCTTTCCTTCTGAGTTGGAATTCTGCCTTGGGCTTCCAATCAAATAATTGTATGGTGTGAGGATTACCACCAAGTTTGACTATACAATAGTTTTCATATCCATCTCTCCCACTGTTTCTAAGAACCCCTAAAAGTTTACTCTCAATCTGCAAATGAAAAATTAAGAAATCATGAAAGAAAGGGCACCTTAAGTGAAGATTCGTATCAATTTCAAGAGATGATATTCCGACTTATTTTCTGAGAAAACTGTGAGGAATCTCGCCAAATGATTTAAAAACCACTTGAATAAAGGGTCGATTTACTTCTCCCATGAGTCGTTTCCTCAAAAGCTTAATATTTTGGGAGCAATCATTGTAGAAAGGTATGACCATAGATTCGTATCAGTTTCAGGAGGCTATCTTCTGGCTTACTTTATGAGCAAACGATGAGGAATCTTGCCAAACGGTTGAAAACCCACTTGTAGAATGGGTCGATTTACTTCCCTCTCTAGTTGTTTCCTCAAAAACTTAATATTTTGGAAGCAATCACTGTATACATGTATGACCACGGATTCGTATCAGTTTCAGGAGGCTATCTTCTGGCTTACTTTTTGAGCAAACGATGAAAATCTTGCCAAATGGTTGCAAAACCACTTGTAGAATGGATCAATTTACTTCCCATGCGATCCGTTTCCTAAAAACGTTAATATTTTGGGAGAAATCACTACTGAAAGGTACAACCATATATTTAGCTAGCCAAAACTCCAATTTTCCTTTTCTTTGGCTTATCTGGCTTTCTTCAAGCAACATAGCTCTGATACCATGTCAGTGTTTCATGGAAACCTGCACAGGAGATCTAGCTAAAGCATGCACAAACAAATCTTATCAAGAAAAGGAAGAGAGATACACTGTGAATAATGAGAATCATTGCATATTATGATCTTATCAATGAGTGAGTGATCTTCATTCATATAGGAAATGACATCCTATAATTAGGAATGCATGCATAATAATGATGGTCTAAGATTAGAAAGTCTAAAATAGAACTAGTCAGTTAACTCCCACTGAACTAGTGTGCTAAAAATAGAAATTTCTTCAACAACAAGTGCCTCCAATCATGTACCAAGTATGTACCAATCATGTATCAACTACTCATCAACTATGACTCATCAAGATGTACCAATATCATCAACTATACACCTCATGTATGTGTCAACTCATCAACTACTTGTCTCAACCATGTACCTCAACCAAAATCCCTCATCAATTTCATCATCCAAATCTGATTTATAACGTTGTAATAGACCTAGTGTATATGATCACATACTTGCAAACCTTCCTTAAATTTAACAACAAAAGACTAACATTTTCATCAAACTTTTCTTTAGTCTCACATGACTAGTTTTGTATTGGTCAACAACCCTAACTTGAAATAATCATAACTATGTACATGTAATGAATAAAGATCTAAAAATAGCACAAAACATTCTTCAGTGTGTTTTATGTAATCCCTCCAAGTGTCACTACTTGGAACTTCTCAGAAAAGGAGTTATAGAAAAAATGGCATACCTTGTTGAATTATGTCTTATTCTTAAGAGAGAACTTGTAGAGCGTGCCCCGAAAAAAATATTTTTTGTATGGATCTAAAAATTTTACACAGAATACTATAGAATTCACTCTAACCAACACATTTGGTCTTACTTAATTTGGATCTGTTCTGAATAAGTTATGACGTTTTTACCCGAAACACATGTTTTAGACTAGTTTCAGGACTAGCCACAAACCCTATTTTCCACGGAGTGTAACTCAAAAACTATAATGACCCACAAGATGAAATTTGTACCACCACGAATTGGATATGTTTTCTCAGTGGCCTATAAATTTCACAGTCTGAATCATTCTAGAAAAAAATTTATTGCAAAAATGGTGAGATGACCTATAAATAACATACCTTAGAAAGCATCATCAAAAGAATTTATCGTCCCTTGAATTTCGGCTTTGTTTACTTCACCTTCTCTCCGAAATTTGGCTTAGATATCCTTTGGTTACCTTAGTCACTTTTAGATATTCACTATGCTCAAGTTTGATTTAAAATGAGAGAGCCTTGCCTCTTATTTATACTTCCATGTAGCTTCTTCAAGGGGTTACCTTTTAACCATCTTAACCCACTTTCCTTATTTTAAGGTTAACCAACTTCTAACCACTTTTCTAATTAGTAATTTATCTATTAAATTTATTATTCAAATAACTTATTTTGTATCCAATTTGACTTATAGTACACTCATCACTTCACTTTACCTCAAGGGATTACCTTCTAACCATCTTAAACCACTTTCCTTATTTTAGGGCTAACCCACTTCTAACCACTTGTCAACTTAGTAATTTCTCCATTAACTTTATTATTTAAATAATTTATTTTGTATTAACTTTGAATTATAGTACACTCATCACTTCACTTTATTATTTACCTTCTAGAAATCTTTTAAACCACTTTTACTACTTTGACCTTTTGGGGCTTCTCGATGACTAGTGAGGGTTCTCCAACTTCACATGGCCATAACTCTCTAATTGTGAGGAGTTATGTGACATTCCACATACCACTGAAAATGGCATGAAATGTATGATCCATATAGAATAGTATTACCTACAAATATTTCAAAACTCATACCGTTATCCATCAAACAAACTTGGGTCCATTACCCAAACCTAGGTTCTCCAACTTCACATGACCATAACTCTCTAACTGTGAGGAGTTATGTGACGTTCCACATACCATCGGAAATGGAATGACATGTACTATCCATATAGAATAGTGTTACCTTCAAATATATTAAAACTCATACCATTATACATCAAACAAACTTGGTTCCATTACCCAAACCTTTGTGCTACTAGAATTCACTACCAGACATTATCCAAGGGTTGACATCAATCACTGAGGGTTGAAATCAATATATAATATCACTCTCCAATGATTGACATCAATGACAACCAAAAATCCATACCAACTATCCATCAACCTAAAACAATTGTCTGACAATATCCCCCTTTTGCATTGATGGCAACACCAAGATTGATGACAACACTTATTCATGATAACATTCATGCTTATACTTCTCATCAATGTTTCTATCTCTCCCCATTTGATATAAATGGAAAAGGGTATCTCCCTTTGGAGATGCTCCCCCTGACTGAACTCTCCTTGGGCTGCTCCCCCTGTCTACATGCCTATGCGCTCTCTCTCCAAGCATTTATATCCTACATCTGATAAACCTCTCCCCCTTTGTTATCAATGGTAAAGGTATCTTTCCATCTGGGGCTACTCCCTCTAACTGAACTGTCCTTGGGGATACTCCCCTTAACTGAGCTCTTCCTAAAAATGATCTCCCAAATTGAACTGTCCTCTTTATGGTGCTTCCTCATGTAAATCTAAGACATATAAGATAAGCATTCAAAAGAATTCATTTTGGAGTAGAAATTACTATGATTCTCTCGCGAAGATACTCAAAGGCTTCCCATGGAAGTAGTTTTGTAAAGATGTCTACCACTTGTTCTTTTTTTCCCACATATTCAACTCTAATGTTCTTCTTTGCAACTTGTTCTCATAGAAAGTGATACTTGATTGGAATGTGCTTCAATTTGGAGTGCATCATCGGGTTCTTTGAGATACTGATACAATAGATTGGAATGGACTCATCATACTCAACCTGCATATCTATCTGAGTTTATTTCATCCATAGAACCTATGTATAACATGTTGTTGCTGCAATATACTCTACCTCGATTGTAGATAGATATATTGATGATTGTTTCTTGCTTAGCCATGATAATAAACACTCACCCAAGTAGAACATTGCTTTACTGGTGCTTTGTCTTTCATCAATGCAACCTACCCAATCTGCATTTGTGTAGGAAATAAGTGATAGAATTGATGCAGCTACAAGGAAGAGTATCTCAGTAAAGGGTTTTGGTCATCTTGGTGAAGAACTATCTTGGTCTAAGTGGTGCGCTACTCTATTCTGGTTAGGTTTTCTGGTGGATCTTTTGTTTGGTGAGATCTCTCTTGTGAGAGACACTGTACTTGGTTATTGAATCTATATTAAAGAAGTTTTGTTGGGTTTTCTTCCCCTTAAGGGTTTCCCAAGATAAATGATTGTGTACTCTTTGATTGTGTTTCTTTCAGTAAGATCCTTATTATGTCATTGTTATAATCAAGATTAATAATAATAGATTAAGAAAGAAACTTTAACATGGTATCAGAGCAGGCTGGAAAGAGCATTGTCGCAAATTCAATCTTCAGTTTTGTCAAGGTTGTCAAAAAATTTCATGACAAGGTGGGGAATAGTGTCATAGTTTAAAAGCAAAGAGAGAAATCAAATTTAAACCCCGAAATTTCACAGATGTGCATTTTGAATATAAGAGAAATGAAAATGTGCTTCTTGAATCCACATTACAACTAGTATAACTGAACCTCAACATTCCTATGCTTGCAGTTCGGTCATTTACGGTTTCCAAATTTAAACCCTCGTGACCTCTTATATTTGAATTTGGCCTAAAAAGAGAAGTGGATGTATTCAATGGCGAGTGAGGGAAATCCCTTCAAGCAAGCTCCGAAAGAAATCCAACTTTTGAAGGAGAACCACAGCCTGACCTCTGCAAAGTCAACACTAGGAAAACAATGGGAAGGATTCTAGTAATTCAAGGGCTGAAGCTCGTGGGAAGCATCAAAGAAAAAGGTTTATCCATGGAAGTCGACCAAGGAAAATTCAAGGGAATTTGTGTTCCAGACCCAAGAGTCACCCCGTTTCCTAAAGCCTGCCATCGATCCGAAGGCCCCTATTGGGAACCTATAAACTCTGAGCCAATTGAGGTGGTTGATGGTACTGAGGATTCTTGTGCATAATCTATGGCATCTCATGCATGACCTATTGATATGAAAAATAAAAAGGCTTTCGATTTTAATATTTGGAACAAGAAGATTGCAATGGAAAAAACTGGTAGGGAAAAATCAGTTACAAGTGAGAAGAAACAACCTATACCAATATCATGTAATGAAGTGGGAAAATAGGAGTAATTACAAGGACAAAACATAATCAAGTGTGACAAAAGTCAGTTTGTTGAAGTGGTGTCAGAGTCCTCTGAAATAATCTTTACTCGCGAACAAAGGAAAGGAGGATAATCAACAGGAAACATACAGAAACCAGGTGAATTGGTTCCATTATCTAGAGAAACTAACTGCAAGGAAGACGCTAGACATACAACTTCAATGAAGAGTGATGACATAGTTAGTCATTTAAATAGATTGCAGGTTAGCACATAATTATACACCATGAAAAAAAAAAAAAATCATCAAATATCATGTGGGGAGGGCTCGCAACTACAATGTTGAAAGAGACGACCTAATGCCAATGACAGATATGGAGGAAATCGATGCAGAGAATCATGCCATGTTGCAGGCAATGTTAGTGGATGATATTGAAGAGGCACAGTCGGAATTTCTTGGGAGGTTGCGGCCTAAAACTGTGGAAATGATGAAAAGGCATGGCATAAAAAATGTTAAAAAGGGAAAAGAAATCATCAAGTGCATGTGGCAGAGGAAAAGGAATATCCTTCCTCAAACAAAGATTTAGTAAAAAATGAGGATTATTTACTTTAAGTTGAAGATAGTTGATCTAAAGAAAGATAGAAAATGGACACAAAAAAAAAGATAAGTATTTGTGTTTATTTTTAGTATCTTGTTTACTTTAATACTTTATTGATCCATGTGGATATTGGTGGCCACCCGCCTATTCCACTTGGACCCACACCATTGTTTCTTTCAGTTTTTCGAGGGCCTCCTCAAGCAACATTTTGATAGGATCTCCTTCTCCCTCATCTTTCTTTTCTTTCCCCATGGGTGGTCGTCGAGGTTTGCGAGACTGATCTTGCAAAGGTTCAACCAGATCGAGCCCCAACTCCTTATACACCGACCTCGTTGGGGACATGCAAAGAAAGATCGAGAACGAGCAGACCGCTCTGATACCACTGATCCAGATTTATGTAGGAACACAATGAAATACAAAAATACACATAAACACATAGATGCAGTGGAAATAAGACTTCATTTCATTAATAACAAATGACTGAAAAAATGCTTACAGACAGAATGGAAATAAACTAGCTAGGGCGTTGGTAGCTTATCTCTGAGAAGATATGTGGTGTCTACTAGCCTCTAAAATGCCTATTAAAATGAGGCTCGAAGGCCTATATATTACTGAGAAACAATGGAAAACCCTAAACATCCAAAAACCTAACCCTAGGAGATGAAACGCCAGAATATGGGCCCCGTTGGGGTAAATTGGTACATCAATTTCCTAGGGTCGTAACTTTGGCATACTATCTCCATTTGATGCACATGATACATCATTAGAAAGATCTATTCGATCACTACACTGCTAATAGCAAGTATCAAGTCCGAAACATACTCATATTCATCGAATCATTCATGCCCAAAAAACGTTGTTTAGGGCCTCAAAACAACTCTAGAAGTTCAGGACCCGAAGAACTGCTAAAAATAGTAAATTGTGCTACAATTAAGGAAACTAAAAAAATGAAAGAAAAAATGGTGTGGGTCCAAGTGGAATAGCTGGGTGGCCACCAATATCCACCTGGGGTCGAGAAAACTATGGTAGTACTGCAAAAGTATTTCTATTGGCCGAACCTTCGACAGGATGTCGGGAAGTACATCAAGTCCTGGACTGCTTGTGCCATTGCCAAACTGACCATCAAGAAGCAAGGCCTCTATACTTCAATTCCTACCCCTAGTCGATGTTGGGAATCCATATCTATGGATTACACGTCAGGCCTTCCTTCTACTAAGCATGGCAATGACTGTGTTTTTGTGGTCGTCGACCGATTCTTGAAGATGTCCATTATGATGGCCTGGAAGAAGAATATCACAGTAGAAGCCACTGCTAAAATATTCTTTGAACGAGTGTGGGTACACTTTGGGATCCCACAGTCTATCATCTCAGATTGTAACAATAGGTTCCTCAGTACATTTTGGTCCAGCCTCTGGTCGATGCTGGACACCAAGCTCACCAAGTCCACAGCTTTCCATCCACAAACTGATGGACAGACAGAAGTCATCAACCGAATGATTGTACACATTCTGCGCATGTACAACTCAAAGAATCCAAGCACATGGGATGAAATCCTCCTCTATGTAGAACATAGCTACAATCGGGCTCTCCATATCTCAACCAGCCACAACCCCTTTCAAGTGGGCTTGGGATTCCAACCACTATGTCCCATTGATGTAGCCATGCCATTTGCGGCTACTCAGGAAGATTCAGCCCATGTCCAGTCTGAGACTGACAAGGCAAACAAATTCATTGAGCACATTCAGCACATCTGCCAACAAGTTCATTACATCTTGGACAGAGCCAATGCTAAGTACAAGCAATGACATGATCAACATCGGGTACCACACAACTTCCAGATGGGCAACAAAGTGTGGCTACATTTGCAAAAGGAGAGCCTCGCTGGACCCTACTGCAAGATTCGCTCACTCTGATATGGGCCATACACCATCACCAAGGCTGTAGGGGACAATTCCTTTGAGCTCAGTATTCCACCATTCCTTGGTCTACACCTAATGTTCAATGTGGACTGCCTTCGACCCTACTTTTCACCTCTACTAGACACATCTAACATGGAAGAACAACTCACACCAACAGAGCTAAACCCAGATTGCATGGAGCAAGCCACAACTAATCGAATTATGGACACACAAATCAAAAAAACCTACCAACAGAGGATCCAGCTATATCGAGTTGTCAAAGTAGGCCAAATCCTTCACTAGGGCAAGTGGCTCACCAAGGACCAAGTTCAGCAGAAGTTTCCTCATCTCATGGAGGAACTCAACGCAGTGGGGACCATTTCTTCCTAAGGGGGGAGGAATGATCCAGGTGGATATTGGTGGCCACCCACCTATTCCACTTGGACCCACACCATTATTTCTTTCAGTTTTTCAGTTTCCTTAATTGTAGCACAATTTACTATTTTTAGCAGTTCTTCGGGTCCTAAACTTTCAGAGCTGTTTTGAGGCCCTAAATGACATTTTTTGGGTATGAATGCTCCGGTGAATATGACTCTATTCTGGACTCGATATTCTCTATGAGCATTGTAGTCCTCAGATAGATTTTTCTAGTGATGTATCATGTGTGTCAAACAACGATAGTATGCCAAAGTTACGACCCCGAGAAATTGATGTACCAATTTACCCCAACGGGGCCCATATTCAGGTGTTTCATCTCTTAGGGTTAGGTTTTTGGATGTTTAGGGTTTTCCATTGTTTCTCAGTAATATATAGGCCTTTGAGCCTCATTGTAATAGGCATTTCATAGGCCAGTAGCCACCACATCTCTTCTCAGAGATAAGCTACCAGCGCCCTAGCTAGTTTATCTCCATTCTGTCTGTAAGCATTTTTCAGTCATTTGTTATTAATGAAATGAAGTCTTATTTCCACTAAATCTCTGCATTTATGTGTATTTTTGTATTTCATTGTGTTCCTACATAAATCCAGATCATTTATTATTACAAGTTAGATTTTTGTGAGAATGTTAATTAACCTTGTTTTATTTCAAGTGTCTATGCAGATTTATGAAGGGAGTATCGAGGAAGAGGATAAATAAAGAGATAAATATTCATTTCAGGCATGATCACTCATGAGAGTGACAAAGGTATGTGTTCATCTATGATAGTAAGGGAAAATTTGGTAATTTCATAGCTAGAGTGAAAAAGAGCTCAAAAGTCTTATTCATTATTAGGGTTTCAGATATGTACATGGTTGAAAAAGTTTTTCTTAAGAAAATATGTGTACTACTCTGATAGAAATCATGATATAGTTTTATTTGATTACTACTTATTGTTACTGACTAGTTGACTAAGTGACATATCTCAGAAATCATGTTGTAAGTAAATTTATAGGTCTCGGAAGAAAGAACTTATGCCTTGACTTGCAGAGGTTAGACAACATGAGAAGGACTTATGATATGGTGACAGTCAGTAAGAACTAGACAAAATCCAGTATTTATATAGGAGAAGGAGGCTCCTAAAGATGCATAACAAAAATTTTGAAGATGAAGAGAAAGATCGATACTCAGATATAGTTGATGAGATGGAGAGGGAGCATGTTGATCCAGTATGAAGTCAGAAAGAAAGATATGTTCGAACTCAAGAAATCACCCAGGATATTACAGAAGAGAACTTCAAGGATGATGATTAGAAGCTCTTATTTTGGTGCAAGAGGGAGCTATGTCTTCGAGTTTGAAATGGAGGATCGTGATTTGGTGCAGTTAGGAAATCATATGGATGGTGCCCAACAGATGGAGAGCATGGTATTATACCATGGAAATATTTTAGATCACAAGAGATTTTTTCAAATCCCATAGCTAGACCTTTGTAGAGAAGGAATGAGCAATATCACAGGTAGAGATTCATAGAGAAGGAAAAGAGAAGACACCTTCATAGAGAAGGAAGAGACCTTCGTAGAGAAGGAGAAAGAGAAGAGACCTACGTAGAGAAGGAATGAGCAATCCCACAGATTGACCTTCGTAGAGAAGGAGAAAGAGAAGAGACCTACGTAGAGAAGGAATGAGCAATCCCACATATTGACCTTTGTAGAGAAGGGGTGACGCAAACCCCTCCCTCGACGGCACGGTCGCTCCCACCAGGACCTTCACAAACTCTCGGCCCAAAGAGTCCAAGCTCTTCAACCCCTCTCGGGAGTTCTCCTACCCACAGTTTTTCCTTTCGACGGT
>JZKD02S1768946.1:994710-1007193 GCA_000966675.3 Picea glauca | reverse complement strand
CCTGAGGGAAGCTCCAACTCCCCAATTCTTTGGCTACAACCAGAAGGAGGCTACAACTCCCTATGTTCTCCGGCTAAAACCAAAAGGTGGCTACAACCACCTGTCCTTGCCCCGTCCAATCGCCCTGAAATATAAGTAGAATGATGGAACCACTGTCACACTAGAAATGTGAGATATATTGTTGTAAACATGTACCAATCAATCAACCTAGACCAAACAACCTATACCAATAAATCTGAACCATGCATCAACCATGCATCAACCTGTGCCTCAACCTGTAATTAGCTTGTACCATAAAGAAGTGCATCAAACATGCACCAACCTTGTTGAATTATGGCCTATTCTAGAGAGAGAACTTGTATAGCATGACCTACACAAAATATTTCTTGTATGGATCTTAGAAAGCATCATCAAAAGAAGTTATCCTCCCTTGAATTTCGACCTTCTTTACTTCACCTTCGCTCTGAAATTCGGCTTAGATATCCTTTGGTTACCTCAGTCACCTGTAGGTATTCAATATGATCAATTTTGTTTTAAAATGAGAGAGCCTTACCTCTTATTTATACTTTCATGTAGCTTCCTCAAGGGGTTACCTTTTAACTATCTTAACCCACTTTCGTTATTTTAGGGTTAACCACCTTCCAACCACTTGTCCAATTAGTATTTTATCCATTAACTTTATTATTTAAATAATTTATTTTGTATTCACTTTGACTTACAGTACACTCATCACTTCACTTTACCTAAAGGGGTTACATTCTAACCATCTTAAACCACTTTCCTTATTTCAGGTCTAACCCACTTCTAACCACTTGTCAACTCAGTAATTTCTCCATTAAATTTATTATTTAAATAATTTCTTTTGTATTAAATTTGAATTATAATACACTCATCACTTCACTTTATTATTTAACTTCTAAAAAACTCTTAAACCAATTTGACTACTTTGACCTTTTGGGGATTCTAGATGACTCACGAGGGTTCTCCAACTTCACATGGCCATAACTCTCTAACCATGAGGAGTTATGTGATGTTCCACATACCACTGGAAATGGAATGACATGTATTATCCATATATAATAGTATTACCTACAAATATATCAAAACTTATACGGTTATCCATAAAACAAACTTGGGTCCATTACCCAAACCTAGGTTCTCCAAATTTCTTCAAGGGTTGACATAAATGAAAACCAACCTTAATAAAAATGGGTTACACCCCTCTGTAACCCCCCACACGTTGTCCCACTTGTTGTTTTATTTTCATACAATGGGTTACGAGGTTACATAGTCAATAATCCAATGAAACAATGCCCATAGATTCTCTACACCAAGAGAACTTCTCAGTGCTGACAAATTTTGTTAATGAATCTCCAACATTCTTCAAAGTATCCACCTTCATCAACAACACCTTATTTTCTTCAACCATGTATATCAACAAGTGATATTGAACATCAATATTATTTGTCTTTGAATGATAAGGTGGGTTCTTCGCTAGGAAGAACACACTCTGACTGTCACAATCTATCCTTATATCTTGTTGTACCAACCCAATACCTGAACAAAATATTTGTAACCATACTGCTTCCTTTCTTGCATGAGTGGCTACCATGTATTAAACTTTTGTAGTTGAGAGTGCCACTACATACTGCATTTTTCTCATCCAACTGATTTCTCCTCCAAATAGGTTAATCACATACCCACTTGTAGATTTTTTGTGATCCATATCTCCAGCCCAATCTGCATCAACAAAGCCATGTATGTCCAACACTCTATCCAATCCCATTCATCCTTGATAGCACAATCCATAACTAGTAGTTCCATGAAAATACCTAAAAACACTCATTATTGTTGTCCAATGCTCCTTCTTTGCTTTTGACATATACCTGCTAAAACATTCCCACTACATGTGCAATGTTCGGTCTAGTACAGACCATTGCATACATCAAACTTCCAACCAAAAAAACACATGGAAAATGAGACATGTCTTCTTCCTCTTCTTTTTGTCTTGTACATTGATCCACAAATAACTTTACACTTGCAGGAATAGGAACCTTGATTGGTTTACATTCTTGCATATTAAACCTATGCAAAATTGTCTCGACATATTTCCTTTTATTTAACTAGGGTTTTCTATTTGAGCGATCTCTTTTAATTTCCATGCCTAAAATGAATTTTCTAGCACCAAGATAATTCATGTAAAACTTAGAGGACAAAGGATTTTTCACATCCCGAATAATCTCCTTTTTGTTTCCAATTAGCAAAATATCATCCATATACAAGACCAAGTAAATAAGATGATCATCGATTAATTTGAAATATACACAGTGATCTTCTTTGCTCCTTGTGAAGCCAAGTCCCAACATACAAGTATCAAATTTTTGATACCACATCCTTGGTGATTGATTTAACCCATATAAAGACTTTTTCAGCTTGCATACTAACTCTTTATTTCCCTTCTCAACAAATCCTTCTGGCTGCTTCATGTAGATTTCTTCTTATATATCTCCATGTAGTAATTTTTTCTTTACATCAATTTGTTCTATTTCAAAATGAAATAAAACAACAAAAAATAAAATAAATATGATAGAATTTAACTTGGCAATAGGATAAAAAGTTTCACCGAAGTCAATTACCTCTACATGGGAATAACGTTTTTCTACTAACTGATCTTTATATTTCTCCACTTTGCCTTCTGCATTTAGCTCCTTCTTAAATACCCATTTTACGACAATGGAATTTATTTCAGTAGAAATATCCACTAGATCACAAGCCTCATTCTTGTCCAAGGCTTCCATTTCTTCAACCATAGACTTTTTCCATAGTTTTTCATCCTTTTAGTTTTTCATCCTTTGAATCCACTGCCTCCCTAACAACTCTAGGATCATCATCAATAATAGACAAATTAAAACTTGAATGAAAATCAGGTGGAGTATACCTTTATGATTTCCTTCTTTCTTGAACCGATATCCTTAATACTGGAGTATGAAGATATTCTTCTTTTGATTCTTGCTCTTTTGTAGAGTCCGATTCATCATTCTTCAACTCAAACTCTATTTTATCTGGTTCTTCCTCCTTTTGTAGGGATTCATATTTGACAGCATCTTTGATTTCTCTAAATACCACATCTTGACTATACACTACCTTCTTAGTTTCTGGGTTCCTTGTTTGAAATCCTGAAATCTTCTTCCACCACCCCTCTCTTTGGTTGAGTAGTAGAGGGGTCAAGGTCTACCCAAATAGGGACAAAAATGTTACTGTACAACTTGAAAGCAATGTATGGTATGTTAGACACATGTTTCTCGACACTTTTAAGGTAACTAACCATTTTGTCCCTTATTTGTTTAAGGAATATTGTCACCCAATGAAGGAAGAAAAGGGTTGATTTTATGCATGCTTAATGATATTGTACATTTCTATTTCCCACTAATTGCAAGTTACTCAAAGATAAGTTACTTCCTAGTGATAATTTCTTTCCCAATAGCTACGCTGAAGCAAACAAATGCTGAAAATGTTGGGTGTTCAGTACATATCATACCACACATGTATGAATCATTGTATTCTATATAGAAATGAATATGCAAACAAAGATAATGTCCAAAATGTGGGCATGACATCTACCATAAATTAAAAAAAGGGTAAGGAACATGGTCCTCATAATATATTGAGGCACATGCCTATAATTCCAAGCATTCAAATGGTCTTTCATTGCAAACAATTAGCCATGTTGTAGGGATGGCATGTGTTATGATCCAAGGGGGGTGTTGGCCCTTAACCAAGTTTTGGGAGATTCTTGGTCATATTGACCTATGTTGGGACTTCGAAAACCTATCGAAGGAGAAGCACAAGATGAAGCGAAGATCAAGGGATCTCGGCCCACTTTTGGGTCCTTTTTGGGTTTTTGGGGATAATGTAACGGGATTGGGAGGTCGGCCCATGGGTTTTACCCATGTTTAGGCCTATTTTGTAAAGTATAAATAGAAGGCTAGGGAATGTAGAAAGAGAACTAGTAGGCCGGTAAGCTAAGTGCTAAAGACTAAGTGCTAGTGTGAATTGTAAGGGCTTTGTGCATTCTGTGTAAGACTTGCAGAGCTGAGTGAAATTCATTGTGCGAGATTGTAGAAGGCTTTGTGCAGTAACGCAAGGAAGAAGGATCTAGCAAGCTGCGTAGAAATTATGTCTTGTGCGGAGTAAGGGTTTTGAGTCTTTGTGCTTGTAACCGATTGACTGAAGAGTATAAAGAAGAAGATTTGGTGGATGTATCCCTAGGGTGGGGGTGAACCACGTAAATCATGTGTTATGATTCTTTGTGCTTTGTCTTATGTGATTTACATGTTATTTGCTAAGTGCTTGGATGTATTTAGATCAATCTACTTATGTTTTGTGCTTATTAGATGTGAGAATGTTAGATCTAATCTATATGGTTATATTCAGTGCTTGATCTACTCTATCTGATCTATTTTCCTATGCTAAGTTCTTGAATACAGTAGATTAGTGTGAGTACTACGAAGCTCTGTTCTATTAGTGAAGTGGATATTGCTTGCATATTGAGGAATTGATGGTGATAAGTGCTTTATTAAGTGTTAGTCATAGATATGTGTCCCAGCTAAGGTTGCAAACACCTGAGTGATGCAACTACCCTTGCCTCTAGCTTGAGTGAGTCTTCATCTTCTTCGCAAGTGTTGCCAAAAGGGTCGGTAGTTAGGGCTTTGTTGGTGCATTGTTGTAGCATTGAACCCTGGGTCTTCCCCTGTGCCAACAAATGGTTCCATTGTTGGGACCTGAAACTGTGATTTCTGGGAACTAAAGTAAATAAAAGAGAAGTTTTGTGCATATATATACTACTGAAGAACGTAGTACCGGGAACTGAGATTGTGATTGCTGGGAACTGAAGTAAAGAAAAGAGAATTTTTGTGCATAGATCTACTGTTGAAGAGCACAGTACCAGGACCTGAACTGTGATTGTTGGGAACTGAGAAAGAAGAAGCTATGTGCAAAGATTCATCCTGAAATTGTGAAATCTATGTGCGTGGATCTTTGCCCTAGCACACAATATTCTACTTGATTTATAATGCTTTGTGCTAAAGAAAGAAGCCCTATCTGAAGAAAGGATATCGGATCTGAAGAAAAGAGGTAAGATATGGAATCTTTGTGCCCTAATAAAGGTAAAAGTGGGAATTCTTGATTAAAAAGAGGTAAGATCCATAAGCTTTGTGCTCTGATAAAGGTAAGAATAGTTAAAATTTTTAGATCTGGAAGCTTTGTGCTCTGTAGAAGTAAGATAAGTAGAATTTTTTGCTTCTAGAGTATGGATCTAGGTATGATTGATAGAATCTTTCCTAGCTTGAAAACTAGGGTATTAATAGATGAAAGAAGATTTGATATGAGTAGATATGATAAGAATAGTGAACGATATGTTATATCTATGCATAGAAAGAATGTTTGGACTAACGAGTGGATGCAGGATCCTAGAAATAATTTGTTGCAGATTAGCTACCATGATCCTAGTGTGCAGTACAGAAGAATCTGGGGATCATTTAAAATAAAGAGAGGATTAACCCTCTGTTACAGTTGCAGAAGACCGGGACATCTGGCTAAGGAATTCCCTAGTAGAAGACCTAGTTGCCTCTGTTGTAAGGCTCTAGACCCTGAAGTATTGAATTTCCCTAGAATGATTGCTAATCTTGAAAGAATGAATTTGAATCAAGAGAACCCTAAGGTAGATCCAGAAACTAAGATTGTGGTAGAATACCAGAAAGGATTCGAGCAAGCATTGCTACAGATGAAAGAAACCTTGAATAACCACCAACATGCCAGATTATCAGAGATCTTCAAATGAAAAGAATGCATCGAAACAAGAATAGGAGACTTCGAAATTGACTCTGTTCTATATGAGGAATCACAGGTGAATTTCATGACAGAGAGAACTTGGGAAGCTATAGCGAGGCCTGCTATGACTCCCTCATTAGGAGGAATAAGGTTAGTCAGAGGAAAACTGGTAAACCTATGTGGAAGGCTCGCCTAGATACCTATGACTATCAATGGAACTTTGACAGAGGAATATTTTGAGATTATTAAATTTTTTGAAGATCGCGCCCCGTTTACCATGTTAATACGAAAACCTTGGATTGACAGAAATCAAGCCAGTCGAAAGAAAGAATCAGAAGTCTTGGAGCAGAAGAAACATGAGTTAAGAGATTTCATGACCAGAAGGATCACTGTTACCCATGATTTTGGTCATCATGATGGTGTACTCAGGCTCCTCATAAGAACTTTCTCCTGACAAAAGTGACATTCATCTCTTCCCAGAAAACTCACTTTTGAAGAGAGTTCACAGGTTGCTAGTATCCCAGAGTGCGAGAATGACCCATTCTCATAGGGTGCCTTAAGCTAGGGTGCAAACTTCTCGCACTGTGCTACATAGCTAGGGTGCAAACCTTCTCTAAAGCTTGGAAAAAGATGAATTCTAGATGATTCTAGAAGGGAATCTTCTAGAAGAATGGGTTGGCATTTGAATGGTTATCCTTGTACTGGATTCCCTGATATTGTGGGATCATTCTTATCCAAGTAACCATCTCATTCTCTCTTATATATTGATGGAATTCTCATGGAAAAGGTTAAGAAAGATTCATTGGAGAATTAGTGAAAGGATTGTGTGAAGGACTTAGCTTGAACAGGAGCTTGGAGACTCTAGCAAGTCTATCAAGAGGATTTGATATTCTTCATACAAAGATTGAGAAAGTGTGTGTGTTGGAGCTGAGAGCCCCTGAAAGGGATCTTGTGACATCAAGGCGATCAGGTTGTAATGTTCTACTTTCAATTAATATGATACAGTGGCATGTCCCTTTCCCATAAAGCTATTCTCACTTTATTGTGTAATTCCTTGATCATACACATAAGTCGACAGTTGAATATATTTTTCTATCTTCACTTTGGTTGGTTTGTGTTGTCTTGGTCTTGACCTCACGAGAGCACCGGAGTGAAGCGAGAGAAACAGAGACCCAAGGAAGCGATACAAAGGTATGTTACTTGTTCCTCCCTACTAGCTAATTCAATGGTCAAAACTTAGGGAAAGAGTCATTTCCTGTTCTGTTTTTTTCTAGATCCAGGTGGATCTAGGGATATCTGTTAGTGTCTGCACCTACCGATTAGTCCGATAAAAAAATTGGCTATTCCACTAGGGATCATAACCCATTTTATTTGTGGTTTTTGGTATTTTTCCTTGGCCATTTTCTCTTTCCTTACCTTTCTCCATTCATATCAATCTCTGATTCTTCAGGATATCCTGATAGATCCTCTGGGTCCAGAGGCCTCTTCAAATTTTGTGTCTTTTTCCAAAAATTTGACTAGTTTCATACATTCTTGTACTGCACTCCACAGTAGCTTGCGAGAATATACTAAGTTCGCACCCTGCCTTTAGGTTCAGTGCGAGGTTCTCGCACTCTGCTCAAAGATCACCTACAAGAATCACCTATTCTCTCACTATGTAACACTCTCAGCCTGCGAACCCATTTTTTCAAAATTTTGGCTTTAAGACTTTGGCATGATCAATTGCCCACATCATTATAAATGCCTAACTAGACCTTTGTGGACCTTTGGTTGATGTTCTCTTGTCTTCGTTTTTGTGCACGAATAGTCTTAGGATTTCAAAGGCTCTTCCTGTCACTTTTGTCTTGACTTTCATTTCTTGACTTTTCTCTACAAAGATATACTCTTTGATTTTAGAATCTAAGTGTGCTTGTTTGGTTAAGAACCAGTGATCGGTTGAAAGTTGATCTTCTTTGTCTTTATCATTTTCTCATTGTTTGAAGGATCACTTTGCTCATGCAATTGAAAATACAAGTTTGGTTTGCTTGTTATTTTTGTTTCCATTGAAAGATTGGTTTGGGTTTTTATCTATTGCTTGTTCATTGGTTTTTTATTTTCTGCACTCTCACCATCATGGTGTAGGTCCTTTTTGAAAGGTGAACAAACATTTTTCTTTCAAAAGCATTTTTCATCTTCGAAAGCATTGAAAATCAATTGTTGAAATTATTGAAAAAGAAACAATAGAGAATTGCTATTGATGCGTGATTTGTTGCATTTGCATTTTAAAGGAAATTTTGTATTGTAGTTCAAGGTTGATCTGGAAAATTTCTCTTTCCCTCCCGTACATAGGATTCATTGAACGAAAATTGATATATTTCATTCTCATCCATGCATAATTGGGTCAGAGTCTCATACATCATTAGTTTCATCTCTGTTTCCTTTGAGTAACAACATCTCTTAATAACATTGCATAATTGTAAAATTTAACTAGTAACTCTTTTCTAGGGCTCTATTACACCAACATTTAGCTAGGCTAGTGCTTTGGAATAGGAAGAGAGATACACTCTCCAAAGCATAAAACACACAATAGCATCTTGTGTTAAGGAGTGTCAAATTCCATTTACAACATCTTGTCCTAGGAAGCCCTTCTCACACAAGGGTCAAGCACGAGGTCGCATTGATATTGACAGAGTTACTCGCACTACTTTGTTAATATCGATGTAGAGATTGCACGTATTATGGGGATCACTCGGAGGTATACCCACAATGATGAGTGGAAGCCTTTTGAGTTGATTTCAGGCTCGATACCCTGCCCTTGCGTGTGGATCGGACTGTCGACTATCCCCCTAGGCTTTATTGTTGTCAGTGGTAACCTTAGCTGCCTATCTTTCTAGGGTCTTACACAAGGTGACTGTGAAGGGGAAAGTCTTCACTGTACCTGGAATCGACGTTGACCAAACTCACTCGGGCTCCTTGGAGGGTATACCCACGATTATGTGTGGGACCTTGCACCAGGGTGTAAGTCCGTTAAGCAGGTCGTCAGCGTAACTTTTCCACCCTAGCCCAGCCCCTTCTCGTCTCGTTGTTGCGACGTTGGATTTCATCACCAACTAGTGACTTTGGAATTAGAAGGTCTTGTTTGCTTGGTGTTGCTTCCTAGATTTTGTTTACTTGCGCCTGTTGTTTGTTTACCAAAGTTGACTATAAGATTTTCTTCATGAAGTTTGTCACTCGGTTACAATAGTTCCTCCATGTCATTCATGTAGAATGCAGGGTTTATCTCCAGAGCATATGGAAGGTTCTCAACCCTTGCCTACAAGTACACCTGAGGGCTCTCCTTGGCAAAGTGAAGTCCCAATCATCACCACGCCGCAAGTGGAACAAACTAACTCTCTAGAACATTTCTGAATCACTAATAATCGAGAGGACTTTCGACTTCACCTTGATTCTGAGCAACCATTTATGCGACTAAATTCTTCCAGAGACTTAGTTGTTACATCTTTTGGATCACCAGTTGGACCCTTTCCCGGCATAGAAGGCCAAGATCTTTTTTGGTCTACAGGTGTTTTTTGACGAGACCTTTTTGGTCTAGGTTCACCTATGATTTCCGAAATCACCCCACCTGTGATTTCCAAAATTTCTAGTCCAGAGACAGTACTCTTTTCTACCGCCTATTTCTTTACTGTCCCTATCGAAATGGCCCATCACACAGATACTACGAGTGTTCCAACCAATTTTACTGTGGTCAGTCTCGCTCCCATCAGCACACCGTGAATGCCCATGTCACTCCGACACTACCACTTGGATACCGTGTGTTGAATGCTTCCATTCCTACTCCTGCACAAACCCCATCCAGCTCTCCTAGAGGTCCTTCTTCTTATGGGCACTCTCTTCCCGGTTTTATTCCAACACTCTCTCAATTTCCTTTTGGAGGACCTTCCTTGTCCTCTACTAGCAGTCTTAATCCTAGTGGCACTATTCCGTCATTCACACCAAATTAACAGATTCGCATCGGTGGACAATTTCACCAAGGTGGCATGACTCAACCCCCTCTCAGCAGGAAAATTCCCATTGGAACGCAAGTCCCAATTGGAACTCAACCCCCAATTGGAACACTGCCCCCAATTGGAACACCACCTTCGATAAGAGGACTGAACCCACCTTTTGGACAAAACATACCTCCATCCTTGGCCCAGTATTGGAATCAGTTGATACAACATCCTCCTCAATCGACTGGGGGGAAGCAATTTCTAGCTGCATCCGTAATACCCCCTAGTATGGGCCAACCCTATCCAGGTTCGTTCAATCCTATTTGGGGATTGACTTCTCCAACTCATGTTCCTGTTCCAGGATACAATCCCATGAGCTACTATCCTCTCCAACCACCACCGAATCTTCCTGGGTCTTCACATTATATGCAGATTGCTTATGGTCCTACTAGTTTTCCGACGGGGCTTCCTCCCCAAAGCCACCAATACCCGCAGGTGAATCGACAGTTACCCTTTATCACCACTTTGGATCTTCCGGATTTGTCAAGGATTTTAAATGATCCAATTCGTCACTCTCCCCAATGGCCTACTATACCAGCCAAGCTACCATCAGACATTCCTAAATTCGACGACAAAGTGGGAGAGGACCCGAACAATCACGTTGTGACTTTTCACCTATGGTGCTCATCCAACTCATTGATGGATGACTCTATTCGTTTACATCTTTTTCAATGAACCCTCACAGGTTCTGCTGCGAAGTGGTATATAGAATTGCCATGAGGTTTCTTCTCTGACTTCAACACCCTAGCTATGGCTTTCCTCACACACTACTAGTTACCGATCCGTTATGACACGGGGACCAAGATTTTGACTTCTTTCAAACAGAACAAGGACACTCATATATCCGATCACATTCATGAGTGGCGACGGTGACGATGTCTCATTAAACTCGAACTCCCTGATCAGTTGTTGGCAGAATGGTTCAGAAATTCATTTGTGAACGACATCGATCGTGCGATTTCCATGGGTGGAGTGGTCATGGAAGAGAAGGCCATAAGTCGTGCTCAATATCTTGACCTTGTTTACTCACAAACGGGTACCCTTTACGATTTACTACCTGACTTACCTCATTCTTCCGCTTCTGCCACTTCAACTACTCCAACTGCTTCACATGCAGCTGACGATGTGATTGGTACTTTCCAGTTCTAACCACATTTGACCTCAAGCACAAACCCCTAACCTGCTTCTTCTAATGTTCAAAATGCTCCATCTTCTGCCCCTCCCACTGGCAAGACTTCTGAGGTAAATTCTGTTCAATCTACCCTAGCCGGTAAAAACAAATCCAAAAAGGGAAGGGGTAAGAATAAGGAGAGAAAAAATACTTCTCAAGCAGAGCAAGCCAAAACTACCCCTGTTGATGATTGGGATAAGCACAAACCACGATACCCTTGTCTTATCTGTGGTGATCATCACTACACAAAGGATTGTCCACGACACGTCGAGGTCACTAAGTTCCTTCAAGGAGCTCCAAAACCACCTGCTCCGACTGTTTTGTCCCAACCCTTCCCGTCTCAACAACAGGATCAGTTGGTCATTCATGACCAACCTTCATCTTCTACTACATCTTATGTATTGATGTGTACCGGTGATTCAAAGAAAAATGACATTTCCCTCACCACTCGAGCCAAAGATTATTCTACTTCTAAAGAGAAGGTTGATGATCTACCTCCTTCCTTGGTACAACCCTCTCCCACGACTCCATCTACCAATGATCCTCTTCATCTCGAATGACTGAGCCTCGACATAGTTCTTCGACCCCCCCCAAAGGGTGTTGTTCGGAAATCATATTTCAATCCTCATGCTCGTGCTACCCAGAATTACAACATTGTTGAAGATCTGGCCCAAGCACCTTCGGCGATGTCAGCCCTCGAAGTCCTTCAAAGTTGTCCCATACAATGGAAGGCCCTATTGAAATCTATTAGTGGAATCGACTCAAAGGATACAAATTTAATAATCTTTGACTTGGAAGATCACATTCCCAGGTTACCCCCTCAAATCGCATTCCAGATCCAAGTGATTATCTTTGACAAAAACATTTGTCGAACTATTATCGACGAGGGTGCCTTGACGTGTGTCGTGTCTCTTACTTGCTGGAAAGCCATTGGCTCTCCCCCTTTGAATGAATCACAGAACACTCTCAAATCCTTCAATGGCTCCGGTTTTAATCCCTATGGTGTCCTTCCTTCATTTCCCATCATGCTAGAAGGAAAAACAGTCCAAGTTGAAGTGGAATTCTTCGACGCTCCCCTTGATTACAATCTTCTGCTTGGCTGCAGCTGGATCGATTCCATGCACGCATTTGTGTTGACCCTTTTCTATGTGGTACGTTTCCCACATCAAGGAAATGTTGGTTGTGGAGCCTGATTATCTTCCTGATTCAGAGGTCCCTGCTTTCAGCCGTGTTTATACCCCATGAAGTATTTACACCCCAGAAGTATGTACACTTTTCCACGCGGGGGAGTGCAGAGGGGGGGTACCCCCTCTGCGGGGTCCATCCCCCCGGCTGGGGGGTCTGGGGGCAAGCGGGCCCCCAGCGGGGGTTCGGGGGCGAATCCCCCGAAGCAAAAATTGCCTTGTAAAAGTATATTGTAATTTCATTGTAAATCTAGACCGTTCATTATAAGGT
>JZKD02S1768946.1:949618-982706 GCA_000966675.3 Picea glauca | reverse complement strand
ATTCCCTGATATTGTGGGATCATTCTTATCCAAGTAACCATCTCATTCTCTCCTATATATTGATGGAATTCTCATGGAAAAGGTTAAGCAAGATTCATTGGAGAATTAGTGAAAGGATTGTGTGAAGGACATAGCTTGAACAGGAGCTTGGAGACTCTAGCAAGTCTATCAAGAGGATTTGATATTCTTCATACAAAGGTTGAGCAACTGTGTGTGTTGGAGCCAAGAGCCACTGAAAGAGAGCTTGCAACATCAAGGCGATCAGGTTGTAATGTTCTACTTTCAATTAATATGATACAGTGGCATGTCCCTTTCCCATAAAGCTATTCTCACTTTATTGTGTAATTCCTTGATCATACACATAAGTTGACAGTTGAATATATTTTGCTATCTTGACTTTGGTTGGTTTGTGTTGTCTTGGTCTTGACCTCACGAGAGCATCGAAGCGAAGAGGGAGTAATAGAGAACCAAGGAAGCGATACAAAGGTATGTTACTTGTTCCTCCCTACTAGCTAATTCAATGGTCAAAACTTAGGGAAAGAGTCATGTCCTGTCCTATTTTTCTCTAGATCCAGGTGGATCTAGGGAGATCTGTTAGTGTCCGCACCTACCAATTAGTCCGATAACAATCTCACACTTGATTGAGAAACAGGAGAACATATCAAAGCTATTTAACACTAGAAACCTAGATGTCGAAGCTGTAAGAACATTAGAAGACTCACTGGATACTGAAGTACCTATCTCGGATAAAGAAGAGGTGTTACCCCTGATTACTAGGAGAGAATCTCAACAACGCGAAGTAACTAAGACCACAGAAGATAAGGATCAGAATGGAAAATTAACTACCGAGATGAGGCTCATTGGAAAGAAGAGTAGAAAGCAAAGTAAGAAGAGAGCTAAGTTGCAAAAGGTTCCCGAGGGAAATTTGCAGACAAAAAATTTGTAGAAATGGAGCTTCATCGGGATATCAAAACAACGACACATGGCACTTCGCCATGGAGAATCAATATAGCCATTGGGGATATTATAACCATTCGATCGATGCTACAAATGAATTTGGAGAAGTACCTCGTGAACCAGTTGGAAGTGGATTGCAAGGAAGAGAAAGATCAGGGATATGAATTCCACTTCAGCTGGCTTCTTACACTGATCATTTTTATCGCATGGGAGATGTTGGAAGGTGCAACCTTCCCAGACATCGAGCCCTTTGAACCTCTGGCTACGAAGTTCAGTATGCTACGGTACTCTAGTGACATGAACAAGCAATGGTAGTTGAATGCCATGTTCCACACATATTACAACCAGTTGAAAACAACCATCCAGTCTAAGCCACGTATAACCCCGAACACTCTCCACCATTTCAGACCTTTAATAAAGTTCAATGCAAACCGCCATTTCATCTATATCACAGCGTGAGTTGATGAGCACAAGGAATAGTTGTAGTCTTACTACAAGCTGATGGAGGAGGACTTGGAGGAGATCACCAAGGACTAGTCAGTGGACCTCCTCATTCCAAGAGACCCTATGGAGATGTCCAACTTAGACAGTCCAAAAGCAGTGCATGATACACCTGGACCTAGCAAGATAAAGAAGACCAAATAGGTCCATGATTTAGACAACGCGTCTGTGAAGACCGCTTCCATATCAGTAGATCAAGGAGGATATGGCGAAGAGATAGATGGCACAAAATTTGAATAGAAGAAAGACGAGGTTACACCGCCTAGAGACAAGGAGGACCTCGAAGAAAAGGAAGGTTTCCCCTCTGAAACCTTCTTCTAGGAAGAAATCAAATACATCTATGACTAAAATGCACACCACCCTCACCTCGGATGACTTTGAATTCATCATCGCAACATTGACTGATGCTTCACTAGAAATAGAAGAAAACAAAGAAGCTTAGCAGGAAGAGATATAGAGTCAGATCAAGGTTGAACTCCAAGGGATGCAACAACCACTACAGTCCAACCGCATAGTTTCCACTGTGCCTTTGCCATTGGGAACACCAGAATTGGGAGATGAGCCAACTCAACTCCATCGGATCGTTGATATAGTCAAAGCTCACCTTTGACGAGCACATGAGGAGATAGCACAAGATACTCAGGATTTAGAAAAAGCACAGGAAGACCTTCTAGAGGAGCGCAGTACTGCAGAACAAGAGAAGCTCACCCTCCAGGTAAAGTTCAATGAAGAAAAATATCAGCTGCATAAATAAAGGGAACAGTTGCTCGCAGATCAACTCGAAGTAAAGGAAAGGGTGACCAGAGAACTTCGCTCTGTGACAGTCGTCGAAGTAGAGGCTGAAGAGAGACTTCCCTAGCAGGTCGAACAACTCAAAGATGTAATTCAACAATTACAGCAACACATAGCAGACTTGGAACTCCACACTGTGCCCGAGACCCCTCAAGATGTAAGAGACAAAAGGGAAGCATCTTCCCACAACGCAGTTGGCAGACTAAAAGTTCTTTCCTTGGAGTGCAAGCAGCTGAGTAACTGTAGTGCCTAAACATATGAAAACCTCAGTGAGAACTCAGAGTTATAGGCATTGGAGTTGTAGCTCCAGGAAGCAAAGTAGCATGCATACACACTACAGGCATAGCTGAAATCTCTATGAGCTATAGATAGAATGAAGAGGTCTCATGAGAAACGCACAACCTAGTAGCAGATCCATATGATCCAGAGAAAAGTTATGGAAGTTAATGAACGACTCCAACCTGTGAAAGATAAGGCATGTCAACTGTTTACAGAGGTTGAAATTCAAGGATCAGAGCTAGAACAGGTCATTAACACAGCAAAACAATTCCTAGAAGGGCCAGTAAACGACGCAGTGATCCAGGAGTTCACCGAGAAAGAGTTCATCGCACAACAACAGGTCGAAGCAGCTCAAGCCAAGCTTGAGGCCTTCGAAGTAGAAATGATAAGAACAGAGTGACTTGGGACGCGTCAAAGGTGAGTGTTGGGAGCCTGTTGGCCCTTGACCAAGTTTTGGGAGATTCTTGATCATATTGACCTATGTTGGGACTTCGAAAGCCTGTCGAAGGAGGAGCGCAAGATGAAGTAGATATCAAGGGATCTCAGACCACTTTTGGGTCCTTTTTTCATTTTGGGGGATAATGTAATAGGATTGGTAAGTTGGCCCATGGGTTTTACCCATGTTTAGGCCTATTTTGTAAAGTATAAATAGAAGGCTAGGCAATGTAGAAAGATAACTAGTACGCATGCAAGCTAAGTGATAAAGGCTAAGTGCTGGTGTGAATTGTAAGGGCTTTGTTCATTTTGTGTAAGACTTGCAGAGCTGAGTGCAAGTCCTTGTGTGGTATTGTAGAAGGCTTTGTGCTGTAACGCAAGGAAGAAGGATCTAGTGAGTTGCACAGATCTTTTGTCCTGTGCGGAGTAAGGGTTTTGAGGCTCTCTGCTTGTAACTGATTGACTGAACACTATAAAGAAGAAGAGTTGGTGGACGTAGCCCCAGGGTGGGGGTGAACCACGTAAATCTTGAGTTATGATGCTTTGTGCTTTGTCTTATGTGGTTTACATGTTATTTGCTAAGTGCTTGGATGTATTTAGATAAATCTACTTATGCTTTGTGCTTATTAGATGTGAGAATGTAAGATCTAATCTATATGGTTATATTCAGTTCTTGATCTACTCGATCTGATATATTTTCCTATGCTAAGTGCTTGAATACAGTAGATTAGTGTGAGTACTGCGAAGCTCTATTCTATTAGCGAAGTGGATATTGCTTGCATATTGAGGAATCAATGGTGTTGAGTGCTTTATTAAGTGTCAGAGTCATAGATCTGTGTCCCAGCTAAGGTTGCAAACACTTGAGTCTTGCAACCACCCCTGCCTCTATCTCGGGTGAGACTTCATCTGCTTTATAGGTGTTGCTGAAAGGTCTGGTAGTTAGGGCTTTGTTGGTGCGTTGTTGTAGCGTTGAACCCTGGGTCTGCCCCTGTGCCAACATGGGGCATATATATGGCTTAATGTATATGATATGACCCTAATGGGGGGAATATATGGGCGTAAATGTACATGTAATGTGTAAATACATATGTAACAAGGTCAACCTAGTGATAAATGGGCCTCATGTGCAACTGTGAATAGCTATATATAAGAGATCGTGTATTCATTATTGAGAAGTGAATTGTGAAGTATAAAAGGTATTTGGTTATTTGAAGGGGATTCCCCTATTCTTTTAGGATTTATTATGTAAATTATCTATATTATATTATGTACATGGTGTGTACTTCTATAATTTTATTGTATTTTGAGTATTTGGATCATAACATTTGGTATCAGAGCTTAATGTCTTGGGGTTTCACTGTTATATATTAGACACCTTGGAATTTCCACTATAATGTTTTTTTACAGTGTTTCATAAGGAACCCCTTGGAGGATATTTAGTATATGGATCAAAGTACACATGGTTAAAATTCCATCTCCTGAAGCCTTATACTTTCGGATATATAGCCTTTGTAATATAAGGTTCAGGAATCATCCTGAATTTAGTCATCATGGAATGTTCGCTATAAAAACTTTCTATAAAATTTAAGACCCTGAAATCTAGAGGATACTCATAGAAATTATCAAGGTATCTATGATATAAATTTTATCTTCTGGGTCATCTTACTTTTGTAGATACACCTTGTGCAAGATAGGGTAGTTGACTAGTCCTATTAACTAGTCTCAAGCAGGTGTTTTGAGTCAAACATCAATAACTTCTTCATAAAGAATCCAAATTGATTGAGACTAGTTGCATTGAACAATGAATAGGACATAGTGTTTCGGGTACAATTTTCATAATTTTTTATCAATTATTGTGCATGGGGCACTCATTGAAAGTGCTCTCTCTTGGAAAGGAAAACAATCAGCAAGGTGTGGGGAAGTTACCATAACTTCCACTTGGCACATCAAATTTTGGTCATACCTATGGCATTGCAGAGAAGAAATTTCAGAGTACTACAAGTCACAATTTCATACTAACAAGGGCTGAAATTGCAGAGATACATCATAAGTAAGGTCAGACAGGAGGATAGAGTCCAAATCATGTTTCAAAGGTATGTTCACTTAAAACTAGCATAACATTTAATTGTAATGTCTGATTGAGCTGATTCAAAATCCATTGGAAATATAACACATAGAAGAGAATATTGGAACACATATTAAAACTATTTGAGATATTTATCCTTAACATATTTAGGTTTTGATTTGAGGGTTGGGATTATACCTCAATAAAGAATCAATGGAAATACCTAAATTTACAGGAGATGAAGATAAAGATGAAATCAATCCTATGGAATGGTTGAGGTTGGTAAAATAATATAATATGACTCCTAGGAAAGAAAGATATTATTTTTTTGATGAAGCTTGGAAGTGGTGGACAAGTGTTAATCAAAATACTAGATGACACTGCACATGGGAAGAATTTGAAAAACTCTTCTCAGATAAATGGATTAGGGATACAAAAATGGAGGAATTGTATAGAATTCAAGATGAATTAAAAGAAGAAAAGTAAGAGACTAATAATAAGGGTGAGGATATATTTCAGATAATATCCCTTAATGAATCACTCATTAAGGAGTTTAATAACCTAAAGCAAGAAAATAACAACAAAGGCAAGTGGGAAAAAGATGAATCAAGAGAATATTTGAAAAAGAAAGATGAAGAGATATGTAGATTATGAAGCCATAATAAAAAACTATTGGATGAGGTTAAGAGATTGAAATAAGAAAAGAAGAATTTTCAAAATAAATAAGAAGAATCTTGGATGAAGAATCTACCAAAAGACTACAAGAAGGTTGAGGAATCCTTAAATACAGATGAGGTAAAGTCAGAAATGGAAGCCATAATTGAATAAGGACATCAGAATTTGTTAGATGGGATCACATTGCATCTTCAAAAGAAGAAAGAAGAAAATATTAAAGAAGGTAAACATAAGATACTTGAAGAAATTCCATCTAGAGGATGTACATGCAAAATATGATGGTGTTATCTTGAAGGATAGAGTAATCAAATACCAATCAAAGATGATCGAGGATTCCATTGTAGTTGAAAAGAATATAGATGAAATGCATGTGCAAAGTGAAGGAACACCATCAAATGTGAAGCTGTATCAACACCCTCATTACCAGGAAACATTTCAAGGAAGAGAAGAAGGATAATATCAACATTATGAAGGAAGAATATGGAATGTTTTTCAATATTCATGGAACAAGGGATCACCAAACTACTCTTCAACAAGCTATTATTAGAGACCAACAACGACTACAAATTGGAGAAGCTTCAACAAAAATAGATGGAATCAAAGGAAATAAAATTATTCAAGAACTAGACACCAAGGATTAAGACCGAAAATAATTGATTTTGGAGGGATAGATCATCAACAATGGAATAAATAAAGTAAGAACACAAATAAATTATATTACTTGGTTTCATCACATGTGAAGCCTTTAAATGCAAAGCTTTGCAGACAAAGATTTTTGAATGAGGGTACTATGTTATGACCCAAGGGGGGCATATATATAGCTAAATGTATATGATATGACCCCAAGGGGGGGGCATATATGGACCTAAATGTACATGTAATGTGTAAATACATATGTAATAGGGTCGGCCTAGTGATAAAGGGGCCTCATGTGCAAGTGTGAATAGCGATATATAAGAGATCATGTATTCATTATTGAGAAGTGAATTGTGAAGTATGAAAGGTATTTGGTTATTTGGATGGGGTTCCCCTATTCTTGAAGGAGTTATTGTGTAACTTATCTATATTGAAGTGTCTCTCCATGTTTACATTCTGTACATGGTGTGTAATTCTGCTATTTTTCATATTTTGATCATTTTGGATCATAAAATTTGAGCCATGAGTTATGTGAATCCCAACAGATCCAATAACCATGAATCATATAGAGGATAAATGACCCGATAAATTCAAGGATGAAGTACATAGCCTCTGATTGAGCATAGCTATGTATGGAGTTAACATGTATTCCCTACAAAACACCAACTATTTTGTTTGTCCAGTGGTAGTGATCAATAACAATATCCCTTCATGGTTTCTCATGAAGAATGAACATCTAATGTTGGCTCTTATAGTCTCAGGTAGAAAACAAATGAAGAGAATGTATGTCTACCTCCAACTACTGATTAATGAATTAAAGAAATCATGGGAAGGGATGTACATGTATATGATGTATCAATACCCATCCCAATGGAGGAGTATTTTACATTGTATGGCATATGTGCATACACCACGCATGATTATGCAGGACTAGGAATTTTCTCTGGTAAGTATGTTGGTTGATTTTTTTATATCTGTAATGTTATTTGACATGCTTCATTTGGTGAAACTATATTTTTTACACTAAGATGCTCTCTATATGATAACATCATAGGTATTATAACAAAAGGGTGCCATGGATGTAAATGTTGTGTACCTTCTATAAATTCTAGGTGGTCCAACTACCTATGAAATCCAATGTATGACTATTCAAGGGTATTCCTCCTAGAAGACCACCCTTATAGAAGATCTACATCTGCTTTCAATAGTAAACCCAAGAGAACCCGTAGACCTGAAATAATGACACTGGGAGATTGGGTTGAGGAATATGACACAAAGTAGGAGAAGGAAATGGTAGAATTGTTTGATTCAAATGGGGAACCTATGTTCGATGATTCTGAATTTTTTGACACCTATGTTGAGAAAATTCCCATTGGGATGAAAAGAAAATTTGTATTTTATGAGCTTCCATATTGGGAGCATATTAAGATTGGCCACTTACTATATCCCATGAATACATTACAAAATGTTTCATATTCTTTATGGAGGCACATATCGTCGAATAAAAGGGACACATTGGTTCTTAGGAGAGTCTTTATTTCTTCAAATACTAAAAAAATACATTGTCCAAGAAAATAAATTAGAGGAGGGGTTGGTCTGTCTTGGTCCTTTAAAGAAGGTGATGTCACATGGATTTTGAATAAGGATGATCTTTCTACGATGAAGGATGTTATATTGGGTGTGAATGAATCTTCTTTATACGGGTTGACTTTCCGATTTTGCTTCACTGTAGAAGGGATTTTTTTGGGGTTGAAATCACATGACCATTTGAACCTTCTAAGGGTATGTATGTAGAATACATGATTCTTCTTTTATATTGTCGATGAAAATATGCTATGCACTCACAATTTTTTGGAAATTAATGATGTGTGTGTCTATTTTTTAGTGTCATTATCCTTTGCTCGTGTGTGGTAGTGTGAACCATGAATCCCCCAGGACATGCGATGTGCCATATCGAAATTATCTACATTTGTACGTTGGATCACATCAAAGGAGATTCATATGGATAGCATTCCACGGTGGCATCAAGAGATAGATAAGGTTTTTTGTATGTTTGAGAAGGAACTTCCCACAAGTTTTATGGAATTGCAAGTCCATCTTCTAATTCACCTTCATGGGAGGTTGAATTAGTTGGGGTTCTCTCACATCATTGGATGTTCTTCTTAGAGAGGTACGTGAAAAACTTAAGGGGTTTATTCGACAAAGGGAAAAACCATAGGGATCTATGGTAGAGGGGTACATAGTATATGAGTCATTATATTATGTCAAAGAGTACATCAAGTGAATTGATAACGTAACAGGGGTAGTAATTTAGGATGACCATCAATATGAGGAAGAAAGGGAAGGGGATCTACTCCAAATGAATGGAAAAAGGTTCTTGATAAAGAGAAAGTCAGTGATATGTTTTCAATTTAGTACAAAGAAATTGTTTACATTGAAGTCGATAATACATATTTGATCCCATTCTATTAATTATGAATTCTTCTATACATCAACGAATTTAGAAATTGGTGTCATCAATAAATTCATTCTTTAAGTTGATAATATATATTTTATCTCATGCTATTTGTTTTGAATTTTTGTATACATCAACAAATTTAGAAATTGATGTCATCAATAAATTTGTTCTTTACAATGTAGAGGAAACACGACCATGGGTCATGTTGTATGAAGATAAAGGAAGGAAATGGGACAGTGGTAGAAAAACATTCATACGGTTGAATGATAGAAGCATTCCTTATCCTGATCATTTGAAAGAAAATATGCCAAAAATATGTCCCAACAGTTCAGTGGATGATTAGATACAAGAGAAATATGCAGTTTCTGGTCTTAACCCACATGGAGAAGATATGGATGTACTGAACATAGGGATCAAGTGCATCAACTATCTAATAACCTCTTTGAGTACCACATTCTAGTTATAATATTTCACATTTGAATTGTAACATGTATTATGTTTTTATTAATGTGTCGGTTATTAGACATATGACAACATCCTTTGTTTGCATTTTTATAGGTGCATTTGTTCCCATCTATGTGGGAATATGGACATCATTTGCACAATGAGTATGCTGATGATGGACACATCACACAAGATTGTGGAGTGGAGGTCAAGTTTGACTAATCTAGTCATGTTAGCCACCGTGATCAAAACCTAATAGAGGGGAAGTTAACTTACATTAGAAAGATACAAGCGATCATGCAAGTGGACTTCTCATCATTTCAATGTGTTATTTTTTGTTCCAAGTGGTGGGATACCTTTGACCAGAGTAATGTAAAGGAAGATCGTGATAGTGGGATAATATGTACATTAACTCTAAAAAAATGTGGGTTTAAACTAAGGAGCCTTATATTTTCCCAAAACATTGCAACCAAGTGTTTTTTTACCCAGTTGTGTTGGATGGGGATTGGTGGTTTGTACTGAGACATTATCTGAGATCTAAAAATCTTTTTGACAACAACAAGAATGTTACAATTCCAAGCGGGGAAGATAATCAGGGTGATGGCAACGAAGTCTGATTTGTAAATGTTTTTTTTTTACATTTATATTGTGGATGTTTCATTTTATTATGGGTATCAATAATGGCCAATTATGTTTTTTTTTTCTTCATTTTATAATTATGTTGGATATGAAAAGTTAACAACAATCTACAACCACCATATTGAAAATACATTAAATAGTACAAGCATAACATGTGGTTTTGATATATTTTTATTGTCATATTTATTGTTTATTATATCAAATTTATGTTGTATTGTATTAACATATGTTTATGTTAACCTTTGAATTACTAAGCATTTATTGAGATATCACAAAGTTGGGGACGTACAATAGTAAATATTTATTTTAAATTATATTTTATTTAACAAAAAAAATGAAGATATTAAAAAATCAATCCTCAAAATTTTTATTTTTTGAAAAAATAAAAATTCAAATAAATATATACTTACTTTGATGGAACTTCTAAGTACAATTCCAACAAAACAATTCCGTGCAACATCTATGAGTTTTGCAATCACAGTTGTGGTGTTGGCATTACCAACTTTGATGGGATTCCCAACCTTAATTAGTACAATTATCATGGCCTTTACCTATTCCACTCCATCCTTTAGTTTTATAATCATATAAACTTATATTGATCATTATTTTTACATTCTTCTTGAAATAAGTGTCAATATAGGAAGAACATGGAAATTCTAAAAATATCTTTTTGTAGAGCCTAGTTATAATTAAGAATTTTTTTAATGATTCATACTTATCTAAAAGTATATAAACCTTTGTCAATTTTACTAATTYTTAAAATACTAATTATAAAATGTTTGGTGACATTATTTTTTAATAGAAGAYTCATAAATATAGTATTAGAGAAAACAATTGTGAAACAATTTCATTGAAAGTGTATTGATCATTAAAATGTATTAKTATTCTTTATATTTAGTATTYTAAATTTAGTTGAATAAATTTCATATATTATAATARTTCCATAATATAAATTAATAAAATCTTTGGAAAAATTAAATATTTATAAATATAATAATTTTGATTTTAATAAACAATCATATTATAACTTTRTCATGTAATCTTTGAATMATAAAAATTWWAAAAAWTAACATTATTATATCATCATCATTATTATTAGTGAATAMTTATATTATAAWKTTATTATTATAATATATGAAAAATACATAAATATTCAAATCATAATCATTTCACTCATCATATTTAAGTATTTTTGTTTCTAAACATGTTTAATCAACATATTGTATCTTGTTGGACAATAACAATTCACCTTGAAGAAGAGTTAAACATTATATGACATTAATGGTTACAACGTTTTGAAATCACAATCCAAATTAAAACATTTCATCATATTAAAGTTAAATATTATATGACAACTCTAAATTTAAATGAGTGATACATATCAAATTTAACTTACAAATAGAAAAATCATTAGTAATTTTAATCATTAGCATACTCATAATAGATTTTATAAATCATATAACAACAACCGCAACATTATATGAAAAACATAAATTACATGAGCGACATACATATGAATATACATGTCAAACACGCATCTCAACAAAATATGCAATAAACATGTCATATATATATCTCAAGTCAAATATAAAACAATCAATATACATGTCAATTAGTACCACTACTAGCTAGGTCCACCACTAGATCTAGATGCATCAATGTCTCTTCTACCAGAGGTAGAGGGTCTATTAACAATAATGACAAAAAGAAATGTTGACATAAGTGAACTATCAAATGCCTCTATATTAAGATAATCAACCTATGAAACAATACCTGATGTGAACATAGTGTCCAAAGAATAAAAATATTGTGACACATGTAGAGGAGGAGGATCAATGGATGACGATACATGTGGAGGAGAAAGATAAGGATCTATGGATGGTGACATAAGTGAAGGAATAGGAGGAGGATTAAATGTGGATGGAGCATACACATGTTGTTGGCATGCAGTTGTAAGAACCTAGGTTCATTTTATTCAACCAACAAAAACATTTATATACCGACCCTTTCGACATCACTTGCATGAAAGTGAATTCTCACCTAAGGCATCTACTAGAGCTATGTTGGCACAGGGGCAGACCCAGGGTTCAACGCTTCAACAGTGCACCAACAAAACCCTAACTACTGGCCCTTTTGGCAACACCTGTGAAGTAGATGAAATCTCACCCGAGGTAGAGGCAGGGGTGGTTGTAGGACTCAAGTGTCTACAACCTAGCTGGGACACAGATCTTTGATCACAATACCTAACAGAGTACATAGAAATTAACATTCATTATTCTTTAACCCTCATTCACAGCATAGGTTAAACCCTTCTTATAGAACAACACAATATTAATCAATATCTAAGCACATCTAACCATTAAACACCTAGCATCAAAGAAGATTTAGCATTCATTCACATCATAAGCACTAATCATTCATAGATCAATCTATCATAACAATGCACTAAGCAAATACATGAACAATCATAGCACAAAGCACATCGAGATAGGATATACGTGGTTCACCCCAGTGTGGGGCTAAGTCCACCAACTCTTCTTCTCTTCTTTATTAGTCTCCTTCAATCTTTTTACATGCACAGAGCTACAAATCCAACTCCACATAAGACAAGAGATTTGCATGAACCTCGCTAGATCCTCCTCCCCCGAGTTAGGTCAGGGCACAAAGCCTTCTTACAATCACTTGCACTTAACTCTACAAGTCTTAACACACAGTATGCATGAAGCATTCACAACTATTCGCACTTAGCAACCTCCACAGTTTCTTGCACGAAGCCGATTATAACTCGTCAATCACATAGATCCAATTACTACTTCTTACATCACTTAGCTATCTATTTATACATTACAAAAGGGGCCTAAACATGGGTAAATGCATGGGTCGACATTCCATACCCGTTACATAATCCCTAAAACCCAAAAATCCCACAAAAAGGGGGCGAGATCTCGTGATATTAGCTTCTCCTGGGCGCTCTATCTTCGACCATCCTATCAAAGTCCCAAAAATGGTCAAATATGACCAGCGTTTCCTCAAAACCTAGTTAAAGGCCAACAAGCCCCCAATACTCACCTGTGACTCATCCCGAGTCACTCTGATCTGGGAAACACTGCTTCAAAGGCATAGAGCTTCCTTGACTTGCTGTTTCTCCAGGGCCTCCTGCTCGGCGAACTCCTGAATGACTTTCTTAGTGACAGGCTCTTCCAGGCGCTGCTCTACTGTGGTGACCACATGTTCTAGCTGTGTACCTTGTCCCTCGATCTCTTCAAAAATTGTCCAGGTTTTGTCCTGCACCAACTGGAGTCTTTGGGGCACCTCCATCACTCTGTTCTAGATGGAAGTGACCTGCTGCTGAGCTATGTGTTGTTCCTATGACCTTTTCATCTTCTCCACTGCTGAAAGAAGCTTCAACTGTGCTTGCACTGTCGATGCCTTCTTCTTCACCTCCTAGAGCTGTGACTCCAATCTCCTCAGTTCCAAGTCTTCTGCAAGGCACTCATAGGTCTGCGCACTTTGGTCACTGAGTTGTTTGCATTCTAAATCCAATGCCTTGATTCTTCTACTGCACTCTTGGCATTTTCTTCCCTTTGATCTTGAAATTCTTGTGGAGTGCTCAGCACTGCTTGTAGTTCTAGCTCTGCTACTCTTGCTTGAAGTTGTTGAATGGGTTCAGCGAGATTCCCTACTTGGCTCTCAGTTATTTCTTCTTCCATCTAGGTTAGGCCTGTCACAGAGAGAAGTGCTCTAGTTATTTCTTCGCTAACCCCAATCTACTCTGCAAGAAGCAGATATTTCTCTTTCTGGATTTGCTCTCTGTCCTCTTCAAACTTTTCTGTAAGGTCATCTTTCTCTTGCTGCGTAACCTGACGTTGCTCTAGGTCATCCTCCATTTCTTTCTTCAAGGCCTCTATGTCCTGCTCTTTTTCCTCCTTTACTCAATGAAGGAGAGCCTCTGTCGCATCTGCTAATATGCGTAGTCAGGCAGGCTCATCTCCCAGTTCTATACCTCATGATGACGAGGGCGCAGTAGACATTGCGCGGCTCAAATAGAGAGCTTGTTGTACCCCCTTCAGCTCTACCTCGATCCTGTCATACATTGTCTCCTTCTTTGATTCGTTTCACTACAAAATATCCTCCAAAGTATCTACTACAGCTGCGATGATGAGGTCAATATCATCCACTGTAGGAACAGTTTGTGAATTAGGCTTATTGGCTCAGGATTTCTTCCGTGCTGAGGGTTTCTTCGGATAAACCTTTCATTTCTTTGATGTCTCAGCCTCTGTAAGGGGATCCTTAGGCGGTGTCACTTCACCCTTTTCCTTCTTATCTTCTTCCCCTTCCTCTTCTTGGCTTATTTCATCACCTCCTCCCCCTCCGGGTGAATCAAGCTTAGTTTCCTCCAATGCGGTGTTTATGTCTTGTACTTCTTCCTTTTTCTTCTTCTTCTTGGTGTTTCTCGGTCCATCATACTCTTCTCAGGTGACCAAAGGACTTTTGATGATGTCAAGGTCGAAGAGCTCTGTATGCTCGATCGGTACAAGGAATTCAGCTGGTCATTCCTTGGTTATCTCCTCCATGTCTTCATCGGTTAATTTGTAATATGATTGTAGCTCCTCCTTGATTTCATCCATGCGTGCAGTGATTTAAATGAAATGGCAGTCTATGCAAAACTTCACTAGTGGCCTATAAGTATGAAAGGTTTTCATATTCATTCGGGGGAATGACTCAATGGCTCACGTGAGGTGTAAGTAGTAGGTGTGAAACACTTCATTTGATTTCCATTGCTTCACCATGTCGCTCATATACCACAAGGTGGTGAACCTTGTGGCCAGTGGTTCTGAAGGCTCAACTTCTAGGAATGTCTCTCCCTCCAGCATCTCCCAAGCAATAAATGCTATGAGGATCAACAACCAACTGAAGTGGAACTCAATGCCTTGGTCCTGTATTTCTCATCAGTCCTTCTATAACTCATTGATGAGGTAGCTCTCCAAGTTCATCTACATCACTTCAACGCACTTCCCTGCGAGGTCGACGATGAACCCCGTGACTTGCATTGGTATGTTCTTCCTGACAAGCTTACCAACAATCAACTGGCAAGCTAGGCACACTGAGCCATCTTGGATGGAGGATAACTTGTAGCGCCACTTTCCCTTCTCCACATCGCCATATGTTTCCTTTATTTGTTGCACTAGGGTGCGATTTGCAGCCTTCCCTAGGTAAAATTTATGAGGGTTCGGTCCCCGCATGCTCAATCCAGTGATCATGAGGATTAGATTTTGATCCATAGTCATGCATCTATCCAACCAGAGATAACCTCCATGGTATCATGAAAAGAGGAATTTAATGCACGCGTTAACCTCCCGATGTCTGTCGAAGTTGGGTATATTCATGGCATTGAGGATGGTGGACCTCACGGTCTTCTTAATCCATGGCTGGGGAACTATCTTTAGCTTCCTACCAGTCATGTTTTTCAGGTACCTATGTGGTGTGAGCAACGCATAATTCTTCCTGACTCCTAGGTTAAAATCGTTGATATTAAGATCAGGGATCAATCCTAGTTGTGGTCCAACTGTGCGTATCCCCTTCGGTAGGTATGCAGTGATGAGTATGTATTCAAAATATCTCAGGAAGTTGTCACGACTAATTGCGCCAGTCAGAGGCGGGATGTAGTTGGGAAAGATATATGGGATGAGCTTCGCATTCACCAGGTCTTCGTGGTGCTTGCTTCTTTTCTATGTCACAGTTCAGGATGGACCAGATCGATGTGCAGTTGAGGGGGATGCCTGCAATCCGGCTATCGACGAGGCTTATACTCCTGTGAACATGACCTTCTCAGCCATAAGGTTGATCAAAATATCTTCTACGGATTTCTCTACTGCGCTAAGGTCGCCCGACATACACGCTCGTGATCGAATAGCTCAAGTGGGTGAACAAATACTCAAGGTGAGAAAAATGGGTGGCGAGGTCTCAAAAGAACAGCACAATAGAAATCAATTCTTTGTGGGCTCGAATATGTTAGTTTTCAAAAGTGTCCTTGGTGAGACATGTGATGGACTAAATAGACAACGTCGTAACGGATTCCTTCAATGGGTCAAAATTCATCAATCAATATGATTCCATCTATTGTGGCATGGTCCCAATGGTGCAATGGCGATCTTTTTGGCAATAATTGTGTTTCTAGCCATTCTGGAGCATCGTTCTAACAGTCGGAATGCCTCCAACGGTCATATTTCTTCACCATGGAAAATTTCCCTTCTGCGTTGTTTTGCTATTCTGACAAGATTCAAGTTCTGCAAGCCTTCCTTCTACAAAGTCTTCTCTAAAACCTCCTTCACTTTTTCTAACTTTGCTTAATTTTTATTGAGCTTTCTGGCCTTCTTTCCTATGATCTGAGTCTTTGGGTTCCTCTTTCAATTTTTATTCTTATCTTCTCTTAGCATAGTAACTTCGCACTGCTGAGGGTATTTCAAAGGGTTCAAGTGGAATACCTCTTCTCTTATTACTTCTGGGGTAGGTTTTCTTCTCTCCTGCATGGATATGTTCTTTAAGCCTTCTTGTGTCCTTTCAACTTCGACAACTAGGTATCTGGCCCTCAGTTGCTTTGACTTGTCCTCTTGTTCTTCTCTTAGTCATTCTATTTTCTTGGCTATGAAGTCCCTTAATTCTTTATTTTTCTATTCTATAGCTTCCTCTTCTTCTTTCCTTCAGATCTGATCTTTCTCAATCCAGGACTTTCCTAACAAAAGTGCAAAAGGAGCATTGTTTTCAAAAAACTTAATGACCTCAAACTCTTATTCATTCGATGCTCCATGAGAAATCATAGGTACATGATTAAGTATTCCACATAGGGTTATTGGCTTTCCTATAAACAATCCTATCCTTCCCAATGAAGAAATCATAGCAGGCTTTCCCAAAATTTCCCAAGAACTTTCTGGCATAATATTCACCTGTGTTTCCTCATCCAGAACACAGTCTATGTCGAAGTCTCCTATTATTGTTTCTATGCACTCCTCTCTTAAGATTTCTAGTAAACTGATGTCTCTGTGATCATTTAGTGTTTCTTTCATTCGCAATAATATAGTCTCTGATTCTTTCTAGTGCTCTAGCATATTCTTAGTCTCTTGACCTTCTTCATGGTTTTCTTGTCTCATGTTGATCTTTTGAACCTTAGAAATCATTCTAGGGAAATCCAAAACCTCATGATCAACGACTTTAAAACAAAGACAAGTAGGACCTACACCAGGGACTTCCTTAGCAAGATGTCCCGGTCTTCTGCAACTGTAGAAAAGAGTCAATCATCTCTTTCTCTTAAATGATCCCCAACCTTTCATGTACTGCATACTAGGATCATAATGATGGACCTGTAAAAAATTCTTTCTAGGATCCTGCATCCACTTGTTAGTCCAAAAATTATTTCTATGCATAGGAATAACATATCTTTCACTATTTCTATCATATCTATTCATATCAAATATTCTTTCTTCTAGTTGTGCCCTAGTTTTCAGACTAGGAAAAAATCTATCAAACATACCTATATTCATACTTTCGAAGAAATAATTTCCACTTATATTACCTTTATCAGAGAACAAAGATCTAATATCTTACGTCTTTTCTTCAGATCTGGTTCCCTTCTTAGCACAAAGCTTCATAATTCAAGTAGAATACTGCACACTACAGGAACAGATCTACGCACAGAGCTTTCTCTTTTCTTCAGTTCCCAACAATCACAGTTTCAGGTCCCAGCAATGGAACCATTTGTTGTCACAGGGGCAGACCCAGGTTTCAACACTTCAACAATGCACCAACAAAACCCTAACTATCGGCCCTTTCGGCAACACCTGCGAAGAAGATGAAGTCTAACCCGAGGTAGAGGCAGGGGGGTTGTAGGACTCAAGTGTATACAACGTATCTGGGACACAGATCTATGGTCACAATACCTAATAGAGAACCTAGCAATTAACATTCATTAGTCTTTAACCCTCATTGAGAGCGCAGGTTAAACCCTTCTTACAGAAAAACACAGTATTAATCAAGATCTAAGAACATCTAACCATTCAAAACCTAGCATAAAAGCATATCTAGCATTCCTTCACATCATAAGCACTAAGAATTCATAGATCTATCTATCATAATAGTGCACTAAGAAAATACATGAACAATATGAACAATCATAGCACAAAGTACATTGAGACAAGATATACGTGGTTCACCCTAGTGTGGGGCTACATCCACCAACTCTTCTTCTCTTATTTATTAGTCTCCTTCAATCTTCTTACATTCACAGAGCCACAAATCCAACTTTTCATAGGACATGAGATCTACACTCACCTCACCATATCTGCCTCCCCCGAGTTAGTTCAGGGCACAAAGCCTTCTTACAATCACTTGCACTTAACTCTGCAAGTCTCAACATATAGTATACATGAAGCATTCATAACTATTCGCACTTATCAACCTCCACAGGTTCTTGCATGAAGTCGATTAGAACTCTTCAATCACATAGATCCAACTACTACTTCTTACATCGCTTATCTATCTATATATACATTACAAAAGAGGCCTAAACATGGGTAAACCCATGGGCCGACATCCCATACCTGTTACATAAGCCCTAAAACCCAAAAATCCCACAAAAGAGGGGCGAGATACTGTAATCTTTGCTTCACATGGGCGCTTTATCTTCGACCAGCCTGTCGAAGTCCCAAAAATGGTCAAATATGACTAGCATTTCCTCAAAACCTGGTCAAGGGACAATACGCTATAGGAACCAAGTTTCTACAGAGACGAGGGGATGTGAGGATATCATCATATCCATTGCTATTAATCCACCCTATGCACAATATCTTTATTCATATCATTTGATTAGTTAACAAACTCTATTGTGCAGAACCCTTATAACATAGATTGCAACATATGTAACCCACTGTATCATTCATTATTACTTCTCATCAATCATATATTAAATAGATCTATACTAATCATCCATAAACATAACATTCATGAAAAACCACATCAACACAACACATAAAGACACAAATTTTAACGTGGTTCACCTAATGCTTGGGCTACGTCCACAATGATTGGATTATGTATTAGTCTTCATGAAATCACCATATTAGACCTGTGCATTGTGCTTACAATAGATATAACATATCATACTATCTAGACCTAACTAGATGCTCTACAGTTCATGCTTCTCTCTCTTTGCAAATCCTTTTCAAACCCTTAAGTAAGGATTCTCACCCATACACAACCTAATCTCTTACTCTCAACAACCTAATATTCACCAACCCATTACATATTTATACATAGAGTTAGGGTTCAAAACCCAATAGTTTATCCCAAAACCCTAATATGTCCTAGTTGTTTTCCTTCTTTCTCACTAGCATACTTATTTTACACCATCTTTTCCTTCCTTTTCTCCTGCATGTTGCTTTTGCATACCTAACTCTTGTTCTTCCCACTTTTGCGCATGCTCTAAATTCTTCTTTGACCCCGCAAAATGATGCCTTTTATGATTTTGTGTGTGCTCTGTTAGCACTGCGTAAATTTGTTCGATTGATAAATAGACGACGAAGGTAACTTTTTCAACCAAATTTGAGACCTGAAACTAGCCTTTCGGATCTAGAGAGGGCTCTCTCGAGGGGCATAGTCTCCACGCAGGATATGGCTTTGCGAGAAGTGGCTAGATTTAACACCTTTGATGTAATGGGTTCTAGTTATATTGGCGCAAGAAAGTAAGACTTGGGCTATGGAGTTGATCTGAGGAAATGACAGAGACAAATGACTCAATGACTAAACTTGAGAGGATAAGGCTAGGTGAGCAACAATCTTCAGTGTAAAACTATAATCTATGGTAGGAGAAAACATAGGAAGTAACTCGGAGCACCAATGAAGGTGAATTCAGAGTTATCTTTTAGAAGAAAACCTTTTGTCTAAGTGGTGCGAACAAGGAGCGCTACATAGCGAATCCACAAGTTTGAAAATTCGTTACAAAATAGACAGAAAAAGATATGAATAAAGATGACAGGAAGCACATATGCAAAGAAAGAATCACAATGCATATGACTGCTACAACTAGAATCTTTTCATCAAGATACATGACCTTTGCATTAAGTTTCGGTCAAAAACTCAAATTACATACAATAGTTGTCATCTACCAATTTTGCCAACCAACCTGGCTTACATCAAAAAGATGAAATATATAATCTAGGGCCCAGCTTGGGATGCCCTTCTTTCTAACTACTATCCCTAAAACTAGGAAACTGAGTGGTATGCATTGGAGACACTTCACATGACACTTTCGAAAAATAGACAATAATCACATTTGTTTACCCATGACTGTTCGCAAATTTTCCACGAGGATCTGATCATCGGTCAGGTCTCGATATGAAGAAAATATGTGTTATTGTTTCCCTTTGATCAGGTGTTCGAGAAAACAGGTGTCTATCAGGAACTCGCTATCTTCTATAATGGATTTGATTTCTCTTGTGTGCTCATTTGCTAGAAAAATGTGCATGACAAGTTGCTATTTGATTGTCACAGCCGTTATCGATTAGTAGAGTGCTTCAGGGAAATGTGTCTTTCAAGAAATGTCTGGGTTTGTCTTATGTTTGCGTATGCAAAGATGAGCGCTAGCTAAAAAAAATTTTTTGCGCGCTAGCGAGAGCCGCGCGAACCTCCTTCTCGGCCTCTTCGCATTCCCTGGAGTGCTTTGTATGCCTTTCCTTCGATAGCCTCTGTGCTTCTCGCATTTGTACAATAGTGTCTTGCACCTCCCTGAGCTGTCTTTTTAGCCATGCCATGTTCCCTTTGCGACCTCATGATGTCGATGCTTCCATAGCCTTTGTCAGTAACTGCCACCTCAACTCCATGTTTTCCTGATAGAGTTCAGTGGTAGCCAGCTTTGAAAGCTTTAATTGTTTTAATGTCTCTTGATCATTCTCTCCTGTGATATCCATTTTCCTTGTTCTGCTCATGTCATCACAGTTTGATCCTCCAGCAGGCTCTAGCCGAATGGCACACATGAGTAGCTTTTCGGCCACTGATCTAGCATGCGGTTCTTATCAAAGTCGAGCTTCCCCAACTCACTTGTTCTTCCTTGGCCTGCCCCTTCTTCGATGCATATTTTGTTGGGGAGATGGGGCTTCTACTGGCTTCCCTCCCTGTGAAAATCCTTCCTCTTCGGGTTCCCCGTGGTATGATCTGATCGTCTTTGTGGGTAAATAAATAACTCCTTTAACGTCCTTGGGAATGCCTATTGTGGGTGAGAAAGACTCCCAGTCGTTCTAGGGTTTGGACCTGGCAATTTTGCGGCTCCACACACCTTTCCTTATGCTTTGGGAGGTCACCATGGAACGACCAGTGTGTATTCTACGTGTGGTGTGTCTGAAAAACACACAGAGAGGGAAATTTGATCAACCTAGACTAGCGAGGGAAATTGCGAACAACATGTGGGTCTGGTTTCACGACTGAAATGAGTGTCAAGCATCTAGAATTTATAATGAGCCGGGCAGAAAGAGGAATCGTGATGGATAACAATGAATTCATGACGACAAGATGTTTTGAATCGAGTAGCAGATCTTCCATGGTACATCTCGCGTGTAGAAACAAAGGTGATAAGGCTTGCAGGGCATGCATGGTATGAACATCATGATTTTTCATTCCCTCGGCCTTCATGATGAACTGATAATAGTTGTTGAAGTTTCCAATGTGACTTCCATTAACTACTTGACTTGACCTGGGGCACGTAGAGACTAGTTTCTTATCAGGACCTGACTCTTTGGAAAAGACACACCCGTACCACTTACGCATGTTTCGACTCTGACACCCCTTCTTGTTTCCAAGGGCCAACCGACCACTCTCTGATTTAGAATTTTTCCCTTTTAACGTACCTAACTTCACATGTTTGGATGCATGGATCACAACGTGACTTAAAACTGACTCTAATGGAAATAAAAATGGTGGTGCTAACAGCTAGCTCCAACGGGGATGTTATCCTCCCCGCGAGGTAGCAAAGAACAATAGATGAGGTTCCTTACCATTGGGCCTTATTTCGACTTTCAGACATTGAGAGAAGTAAATGATAGATAGAAAACAAACTAAACCTATTGACGTAGATTCTAAAACTTCAGCATAAACTTAGAGCCTTCACTTCAGGATTCAATCTTCTGCTGACCTACTGAATCAACACAAAAAATAAAACGACTATTTACAATGACAAATGACTCAAACATATTTTATTTCATCAGATAATGTTTGAGGAACCTTCCGTTTACAGCCCCCAACCAAGGCATTCTCCATCTAATCCTCCTAGGAAATAAGCATTGTTTCTGCAATACGCGTTGATTTTGAAAGCACCTGTCCAAAGCTGGTCGAACTTTTCATGCTTCCCTTTATCTTCATTTCTCGCGTCCCATCTCAACACCAAATCTCCTACCTGAAAATATTCCTACTTGGAACGCTTGTCAAAATATTTCTTTATCCTCTGCTAATGGAGATGCGATCGATCATATATCTTCTCCCTCACCTGTTGCATGTGAATTAGCTGATTAATTCTCCTCTGCGCATTTGGCTCATCCTCCTTCTCTTGTGACAACTTTTTGATGGGCAGTCCCAATGAAGTAGGGAATATGGCATCCACGCCATAAACGATCTGGAAAGGTGACATTGATATAGACTTCTTGGTGGTAACCCGATCCGCCCACAACGCGTAGATAATCTTTTTGTGCCAGGCTCTTTTGTTGTCTTGCAGAAGTATCTTGATGATCCTAGTTAAGATCTTATTTGAGTATTTTGCTAACCCGTTTCCTTGAAGATAGTACATCGTAGAATTCCCCAGGGTTATGTTATAATACTAAAAAAAATTCTCCATCCTCTTAGACTTGAATGTGGTTGCATCGTCCATTATGATTTTGATGGGACACCTGAACCTCGACAAGATGTTTGTCTCCAAGAATTGGATGACGACTACATCGGTAGCTTTCTTTGTGGGGACTTCCTCTATCCATTTCATGAAATAATCGGTGTCCATGAGTATCCATTTGTGTTGCACGTAGGATGGTGGATTTATCTCTCCTATAAAATCTAGACCCCACTGCATGAAAAGTGCTTCGACTGAGATCATCTTTAGTGGCAGGGGCTGCAACTTTCTTCTTCCATCTAAAATATGACATTTGTGGTAGCTGGATACCTCTTTATACACTTCAGTGAAGATTGTAGGCCTGTAGTAACCTGCCCTCAGGATTTTGTGCACGATGTTCTTCCAATAGTGGTGTCCTCTATAGTCGCCTTTGTGAAATTCTTGTATGGCCCGCTTTGCGTCATCTTCCAACAAACGGCTCAGCAATATTCCCCCAGGGTCTTTCCAGTAGAGTGAATTGTCCAGGATATAGAACTTAAACGCTTTAATCTTAAGAAATCTGTTCTTAGTCTTACTTACACCCAAAGGGGCCTGGAGATTCTCCAACACATAGATGACATCTGTGTACCATGGTGAATCAACGAATTCCTGAGACACCTGCATAGTCTTTTCTTCTTGGGGGCATTTTGACATATCAGTGATGAAATTTATTCCTACAACATCGTAGTCTAACTGCGCAATTAACTTTTCAAGGCCCTGGCCCTTGATCAGTTTCGTGGGCTTGATCTCAAGATCGTATTCTAGCATGGTCGCTATCCACTTGCCTCTCCATCCTTCCGGATCAGGTTGAGTCAGGATATCCTTTACTGATTTGTTGGGCACATAAGTGATGATATGGGAGTGCAATATGTATGTCTTGAATTCCTTCAAAGATTTCACTAAGGTGTATGCCTATTTTTCCATAATGTCATACCTTAGTGGAGCATCGCGCAATGTCCAGATGAAATAGGCTATGGGTTTTTTGAAATCCTTCTCGTCTTTTTGTAACAACACATTGACAATAGTGTGTTCTGAGGTGAATGAAAATAGGATGAAATATTTCATAAATTCTAGGTTGGCTAGCACAGGAGCTTTAGTCAGCGCCACTTTGATATATTCAAAATACTTCTTGGCCTCTCAGTTCCACTTGATCTTGTTTCCCTTCCTGAGCATGTAGGTTATGTGCTTTATGATTTCTTCCAGGTTCAGGATGAATCTCCTCAAGAAGTTTACCTTTCCCAGGAAAGATTGCACTTCTTTTTTACTGCACGGGGTGTCAATCTTCAGGATCCCCTCGACCCTGCTAGGGTCTATCTTAATTCCTTCCTTGGAGATAATGTGCCCTAGCATCTTCCCCTCTTCCACCCTGAAATGTGATTTCTTTGGATTTAGCGATATGCAAAACTTCCTGTACTTCTGGAAAACCTTCTTCAGGTGCTCGAGGTGTTGCTCATCGTAGGCAGAGTATAACATGATGTCGTCTAGGTAGATTACAATGAAATTGTCCTTTACAGTGACAAATTCTATGTCCATTTCCCTCTGGAAAGTGGCACCAACATTCATCAGACTGAAAGGCATCTTGGCATACATGAATGTTCCCCATGGAGTTCTGAAAGTCATTTTCTCTATGTCATCCAGGTGGACCATGATCTAGTTATATCTTGAAAACCTGTCCAACATAGAAATCCTCTAGGACCCCACCACTTTTTGCAGGATGTAGTCCATTTTAGGAAGGAGGTAGTGATCCTTGAGAGACAATTTGTTTGAATTTAGGAAGTCTACACATAGTCTTATCTTGCAACTTTTCTTTCTTTCAGGTACCAAATTAGCTACCAATTTTGATAATCTCAAAGAAATAATAATTTTGGCGTCGAAAAGTTTCTTTACCTCCTTCTCGATCAACGAAAACAACAGGGGATTTATCCATCTCATCTTTTGTTTGAAAGGTTTTTAATATTCCTTGAGAGGGATAACATGTTGGATCACTTTAGTGTCATATACCTTCAGGTCATCATAGCTCCACACAAAGACGTCCGGGAAATCCTTCATGAGCTTGACATAGTCTTGCTTGACCTCTGGACTGAGTGTCTTTGATAATTTTACCATCTTCGAGTTCTCCTTGGTCTCTATGTTGCAATATTCCACGTCTTCTTCGCTTGCAATGATCTTGGGGTTTTTAGCCACATCATTTTCATCAAACAACTTTTCCAGTGGAACCAACCCCTTTGGAATGATATTATTTTTCAGTTCTATTGTGTCCCTTCCCACAATCTGGTTTTGGGTCGTCGTTACTACGCACATCCGTGCTCTCATCTTCATCACAACAACATTCCTCATCAATGTTTTTATTAGTGAACTCATCGCTCATAAGGAAGAATCTTTCCACCTGCTTCTCATCATCAAACACTTGCCAATTTCTGATATTATCAGGCACTGTTGGCCTGTACTTGACCTCAATTTCATATCTTTTGTTTGGAAAAATGGGGATCTTAAAAATTGAGGCTGAGGTGGCCAACGCATCGGCGATTTGATTTTTCTCTTTAGGGATAGCAGATAGGTAATACTCTGAAAATCCTTCGAGGAGGTCCAAAGAAAACTTTATGTATTCTCTCAGCCTAGGGTGTTTGGTCTAATATACACCCTTTACTTGATTTATGATCAGCTCAGAATCTCCATGCACTATTATCCTCTGCGCACCCAATCCTTTCAAAACTTGTAAGCCCAAGATTAGTGCTTCATATTTAGCCATGTTGTTTGTACATCCAAACGCAAGCTTGTATGAGTACAAATTTGTGCCCAATTCAGGGGGGGCTTACCCATACATTGGCCCTGACCCCTTCTTTTATGATCGTGCCATCAAAACTCATGTTCCACACCCCGTTCTCCGCACGGTCTTTCAGGTCGGCGCACTCTGTTTTTTCCCACGCGATTTTCTCATCAGTTGTCCTGATGGTTGTTGGCTCTTCCTCTTCGAAACTCAGTTCATTATAGAATATAGAAGAACCTGCCTCAGTGTCAATGGTGTATATAGGATAGTTATTTGGTTGCATCTTGCTGCTTACCATGTATTTCAGCATCACTTCTCTGTACAACCATATTTCATGGCCAAAAAAAATGATGGTGGCGTATGACATATCCATCTACAAAGTACCCTTTAACTTTATGTCCGACAATCTTGATAGCATCATGCCAAATTTTGGGGGTATGTCTGCGACGACTACGTCCATAACCATGTTCTTTGATGGAATTTGAGCCAACGACACAACTAGGTCTTTGATGAGGCCCAAACATTTGACTTTCCTCAAATCAAAAGAGAAAAGTTCTCTGCATGACCTGGTGATATCCAAACACAATTCATCCATGATCACCTTTGGCATGAGGTTGTACGACGCGTCAGAATCCAGCATGGCATTATGAAAGGTCATGTCATGGACCTTAAGGCTAACGTAGAACAGAGGGACGTCCTAGGTATCATTTGTCTCTTCAACGCACATACCAAAAAGGATGGCAGGGTGCTCATCTTAGATATCCAAAGTATCGGGGGTACCTCCCATTTTCAGCATTTTAATAATTTTCTCCCGATACTCACCCTTTCCAATAAGTTTGTTGAATGGAACATAGATTTTGATTTTGTTCATCTCATGTTCAAAATTGAAAGGGGAACAAACTTTCTCTACCTCTTTTCCGCTCACCTCTCGACATATCTCCGGAGCTTTCTAGGGGACCTCCTCCTTCGACTTAGCCTTCTCAGTTGCATCCTTGGTCACGTTTTCCAGCCTCAGTCGACTTGTGGAAGGTGTGTCCATCAGAGGTTTCCTTATGGGGTTCGTTTGTTGCGGCTCGGCAGACATGTCTTTGCTTTGGAGTTTCTATTTATTCTAGAACTACATGATGGCATTTTGATAGCCTTTTCTGAACTCTTTTGTCTCCTAGGATGGTGCATCATCCATTTCGAGTATCATACCATCATTTGCTTCCAACATGAAACCATTTTTTTTTCTCATGTACCAATCATGCTCATTCTTTGTCAAGAACATGCACGGGTTTTTGTCGTTGCAACAATGCATCTGGTCTTCAAACACCTGATCAAAGTCCTCATCCGCGTAGTTGTTCCAAAATGGAGGTATCATCTTCTAGTCACCTTGATCCCTTTGCTCTTTATGTTCCCTCTATCTGATCTATGGGATTTGACCCCTTTCTAAGGTTTTGATTCCTAGGTTGTGGGTCATTGTGTTCTCGAGCAGTAGGTTTGTTTCCCATGGACACTCTCTCCATCAACTTCTCCATGGTATTCATCATGATGTCTAACTTTTCATCTGAGGACCATGATGTTGATGGTTGTGCATCTCCCTAGGGTATCTTGTCACCTCAGTTTTATTTTCCCCAATGTCATCATGTTTACTTAGACATCAACAACATTACTCATTATAGTGTCTAGACTCGCTGATCTTCTTTCTCTCAAAAACAAGGCAAAATCATTGTCAAAGGAATTGGCGTACTGCAACACTGGGGGGTGGCTTGAATTCTGCAGTGATTGAGTTGTACACCTTCAAGAAATGGGATGATAATTCCTTCACTGTCTCTTTCGGTGCTTTCTTCATATTATTGTACTATGTTAATAGCTACAAAAGGTTTTTTTCTCTCCCCATTTATTTAGGAAAGACTTCTCGAATGCGGTGAAGTCCCGAATGCTCATGGGCGGGAGGGATTTGAACCATTTTCTTACATCTCCTTAAAGGATCTACACGAACAGCCTCATTTTTGTGTCTGCATAGTCCACCTCCTCTTGGTCGACAAAATCATTAAACTAGTCTAGGTGCCTTTGGGTTGAAACATTCCCTTCAACGTCATAGAGCCTAATTCTCTGGCTGGAATTCTGAGGCAAGTCATGTAATTGGGCTGGCATGATGAGGGGGGAAAATATGGCGGCCATAGCCCTAGGAGGATTTGGATTTTGAGGGATATTATTTGATATTAGGGCCTGGAATTTCTTCGGGTCGATAACAGTCTCATCCAAGGTGGTTTCCAACTTAGACCTGAAAAGGGTTTGCTCAAATAATTTGTCAAACTCAAGTTCATCGATGCTCTGTGCATCGTCTTTGGGTAAGGATAGGATTCTGTTTAGGTAGTAGAACGGGTCCGACGCTTGCTCTCTAGTCCTGCGCAGAATATTCTCGAGGTCGTACACAGGCTCTGTACGATTTGGGTTAGGAGTTTCTCTGGTATAAATCATCTTTGGAGCTAGGGTTCTTGAACTACGCTACTTGGAGCTATTGGTCTTTAGGACTGGAGTCACCAGGGTAAGGGTTTCACCCTGTGTGGATTTTTGTCCCTCTATTACCCTCAGGGGGAAAACTGCAACGTTAGTCATTCTCCCAGGGAAAATCTATTCAATTTCATCCCCAACAATAGTGCGAGAATGTCATCACTCCGTAAATCCGTTTGGATAATAAAAAAACAACGAAGGTAACTTTTTCAACCAACTTTGAGACCCAAAACTAGCCTTTCAGATTTGGAGAGGGATCTATTGAGAGGCACGGTCTCCACGCGAGATATGGCTTTGCGAGAAGTGGCTAGATTTAACACCTTTGATATAATGGGTTCTGGTTATATTGGTGCAAGAAAGTAAGACTTGGGCTATGGAGTCGATCGGAGGAAATGACGGAGACAAATGACTCAGTGACTGAACTTGAGAGGATAAGGCTAGGCAAGCAATAGTCTTCAGTGTAAAACTGTAATGTGTGGTGGAAGAAAACACAGGAAGTAACTCATAGCACCATTGTAGGTGAATTCGAAGTTAGCTTTTAGAAGAAAACATTTTTTCTAAGTGGCACGAACAAAGGGCGTTGCACAACAAATCTACAGGTTCGAAAATTCGTTCTGAAATAAACATAAAAGGATATGAATAAAGATGACAGGAAATGCATATGCAAAGAAAGAACCATAATACATATGACTTCTACAACTAGAATCTTTTCATCAAGCTCCAAGACCTTTGCATTAAATTTCGGTCAAAAACTCAAATTACATACAATAGTTTTCGTCTACCAATTTTGCCAACTAACCTGACTTACATCGAAAAGATGAAATATATAATCGAGGGTGTCGCTTGGGCTTCCTTTCTTTCTAACTGCTAGCCCTGACACTAGGAAACTAAGTGGTATGCGTTCGAGACTCTTCGCATGACACTTTCCAAAAATAGACAATAATCATGTCTTTTTACCCATGACTGTTCGCAAATTTGCCACGAGGATATGATCATTGGTCAGCTCTCGATATGAAGAAAAAACATGTTAGTTTTTCCCTTTTATTAGGTATCTGAGTGAACAGGTGTCTGTCAGGAACTCTCTATCTACTATAATGGATTTGATTTCTATTGTGCCCTCATTTGCTGGAAAAATGTGTGCAACAAGTGGTTGTTTGATTGTCACGGTCATTATCGATTCGTAGAGTGCTTCAGGGAAACATGTCTTTCAAGAAATGCCTGGGTTTGTCTTATGTTTGCGGATGAAAAGACGAGTGCTAGCTAAACTTGTTTTTTCTGCATGCTGGCGAGAGCCGCATGGACCTTCTTCTCTATCACTTCGCATTCCTTGGAGTGATTTGTATGCCTTTCCTTCGACAACCTCTCTGCTTCTCGTAGTTGTGCAATAATCTATTGTGCCTCCCTGAGCTGTCTTTTTAGCCATGCCACATTCCCTTTGCAACCCTGTACTGTCAATTCTTCCATAACCTTTGTCGCTAGTTTCCGCCTCAAATCCATGTTTTCCTAATAGAGTTCAGCAATAGCCAGCTTTTCTTGCTTTAATTGTTGAGATGTGTTGGCATAGGGGTAGACCCAGGGTTCAATGCTACAACAACGCACCAACAAATCCCTAACTACTAGCCCTTTCGGCAACACCTGCGAAGCAGATGAAGTCTCATACGAGGTAGAGGCAGGGGTGGTTGCGAGACTCAGGTGTCTACAACCTTAGTTGGGACACGGATATGTGATTATGATACTTAATAGAGCACTTAGCACCATTAGTTCCTCAATATGCAATCAATATCTACTTCGCTGATAAAACAGAGCTTCACAACATTCACACTGATATAATGTATTTAAGAACTTAGCAGAAGTAAATAGATCAAATCTAGCAGATCAAGCACTAAACATATTCATACAGATTAGATCTAACATTCTTGCATATCATTAGCACTAAGCATAAGAAGATTTATCTAATCATCTCAAAGCACATAGAAAATAACATATAAATGCATCAAAACATCACACAGAGAAGAGTAACACAATATTTACGTGGTTCACCCCACCCTAGGGCTACATCCACCAACTCTTCTTCTTTATTAGCTTCTCAATAGATCACATGCACAGAGCCTCCGAACCCTTTTCCGCATAGGATAGAAGATCTGTGCAACTCACTAGATCCTTCTTCCTTGCGTTACAACACAAATCCTTCCACTATCCATTATAACCACTTGCACTTAGCTATGCAAGTCTCTTAGAGTCATGCCCAAAGAACTTACAGACTCTACTTGCACTTAGTATACATTAACATCTCACTAGCGGCCTAACATCACATAGATGCCTCTCCTTACATTGCGTAGACATATATTTATGTATTACAAAATAGGCCTAAGCATGGGTAAACCCATGGGCCGACATCCCAATCCTATTACATAATCCCCAAAACCCAAAAAGGACCCAAAAAGGGGCTGAGATCCCATCATCTCTGCTTCATCTTACGCTCCTCCTTCGACAGGTTGTCGAAGTCCAAAATAGGTCAACATGACCAAGAATCTCCCAAAACTTGGTCAAGGGACAACAAGCCCCCAACACTCACCTGTGACTCATCCCGAGTCACTCTGGTCTGATTAGTTCTTCCTCAAATTCCTCGAGATTGGTTCGAGATGCTTCGACCTGCTACTGTGCTATGGCCTCTTGCTCGGTGAACTCCTGGATTACTGCATCATTTAATGACCCTTCTAGGAATTGTTCTGTTGTGGTGAAAACCTATTCTAGCTCTACTCCTCGGCTCTTGGCCTCTGTGAACAATTGGCACACCTTATATTGTACTTGTTGTAGCCGTTGAGTGACTTCCATAACTTTTCTTTGAATCATATGGATCTATTGCTGGGTGGTGTGTTGCTCTTAAGACCGCTTCATTCTTTCTACGGCCGATAGGGCCTTCAGCTACTCCTATAGTGTGTCTGCATGTTGCTTCACTTTTTGGAGCTATGACTCTAGTGCCTTTCTGCAATTCTGGATGCTCGGTGAGGTTCTCATATGTTTGGGTGCTGCAGTTACTCAGTTGTTTGTATTCTAGGGAAAGAGCTTTTAGTATGTAAACTGCACTACGCAGAGTTGCTTCTCTTCGATCCCTTATGTATTACGAGGTTTCGGGCACAATGCGTAGTTCCAAATCTGTGATGCGTTGTTGTAGATGTTGGATCACTTCTTCAATTCGTTCCACCTGTTGTGGAATTCTATCTTCAGTCTTTACTTCTACGACTGTCATAGAGCGAAGTGCTCTATTGACCATTTCCTTTACTTCGAGTTGCTCTGCGAGCAATTGTTCCTTGCTTTGATGCAGTTATGCTTTTTCTTCATCCCACTTCACTTGGAGAGAAATATTTTCTAGTTCTGCAGTACTGCGTTTCTCTAGAAGGACTCCTTGTACTTGTGCTAAAGACTAGGTGGCTTGCGTTGTTTCTTCTTGTGCTCATCGAAGGTGATCTTCTACTGTATCAGCAATTCAGTGGATTTGAGTTGGCTCATCTCCTAGTTCTGGTGTTCCTAGTGGCAGAGTGTAAGGTAGCTAGAGAGGTAGTGGGGGGGCCCAGAGGGCCCATAGTGATAATAGTGGAGGTCATTCAATGTAAGGTGGATTAAGTCCACTATATTATTAAATAAGACCCACTATGGTAGTTAGACATAATAAATGTAAGAGGACTTCTTAGAAGGTTCTACTTCTAGAAGATTCCTCCTCTAGAATGTTCTTAGGTGATGGTAGCACTATATAAAGGGGTTCAAGAAATGTAATGAAAGATGAAGAGAAATATTGTATTGTGGAGCGGTAGCTCAATAAGAGGATGCCCCCTCGAAGAGGCAAGTGAACAGGAGAGGATCCCTTCCATAATAGGATCCATTGTATGGTGTTGCCCTACCTCAAGGGTTTGATATAATAAAGTGGTGTTTTTCTATATTGTTCTTCTATATCTGTTGTGGTACTTTTGTATTCAGTCTTTGGATCTTAACAATTGGTATCAGGGCACTTTCCAGGGCCGGAGTTGTGGGCAACTATTTTTTATTTTTGCAGATTTTTTTTTCGGAGAAAAAAAAAGAGGGCTGCGACATTCCAGAAATTTTCAGTATATTTATGTGCAAAATTTGTAGAAAAGGGTTGTATATCTGAGTTCCTCTCAGAAAAACACCCAATTTTAAAAAACAAATCATCCGAAACGGAGTCTGGAAGGTCAAGATATTGAGGTTTTAAATCTGCAATTTTTCAGGGTTTTTTCTGCGGACGGTGGCGCGATTTATTTGTATTTCTGTAGCATTTGGAGGCCGAATTTGCCCAAATAAATTACATATCTGAGTTCTTCTCACAATTTCACCCAAGTTCAAAAAAAAATCAGCCGAAACGGAGTCCAGGAAGTGAAGTTATGAGCATTTCAAGTTCAACAATTTTTTAGGGTTTTTCCAGAAAAAGCCGCGATTTTCTGCCGAAACTTCTTGGGTTTATTTTTTGAGTTTTTCTGTGATGGCTGCAGGACCGAAGAGTTCATAGGGTGCTCAAATGGCTATTTCTTCTCAAACCTTGAAAAAAATTATTGAATCATTCAAAGCCCAAGTGGATGATAGATTGGATGCATTTGCACATCGCCTCACAAACAACCTCACACATAGCCTCACAGCCAACCTCACAACCAACCTCACATATGGCATCAATGATAGTTTTCATAGTATTCAAGATTCATTGAATGACATGCAAGAGAGATTTCTTATGCAGGGCCTCATGAATGAATATAATCAAGAAAGATATGCTTGGTATGATTTTGAGGATGATTGTGCTGATTGGTATATGGATAGTTATCATTTCTGGGATGACAACCACTTCCATATTTTATTTGATGACTCCACTCCATCTTCTGTAGAGAAAATCAATGTCCCACATCAGGAGCTAGTTACCAGCATTCAGTCTACATATTCTACAGTGGTATTATTCCTCCCAGATTCTGCTACTACCCTTTTCCACTATGTGGATGGATCTTCTTATTTGGATCCACATGATAGGTGTCAGTCTTTGGA
>JZKD02S1768946.1:938690-949568 GCA_000966675.3 Picea glauca | reverse complement strand
GCCCAGAGGGCCCATAGTGATAATAGTGGAGGTCATTCAATGTAAGGTGGATTAAGTCCACTATATTATTAAATAAGACCCACTATGGTAGTTAGACATAATAAATGTAAGAGGAATTCTTAGAAGGTTCTACTTCTAGAAGATTCCTCCTCTAGAATGTTCTTAGGTGATGGTAGCACTATATAAAGGGGTTCAAGCAATGTAATGAAATATGAAGAAAAGTATTGTATTTGGAGCGATAGCTCAATAGGAGGATGCCCCCTTGAAGAGGCAAGTGAACAGGAGAGGATCCCTTCCATAATAGGATCCATTGTATGGTGTTGCCCTACCTTAAGGGTTTGGTAATAATAAAGTGTGGTTTCATATATCTTGTGTGGTGATTGTATTCAGATATCTTTGGATCTATTGTGATATTTTGTATTCAGGTCTTTGGTTCTTAACACAGAGACATAGTGGAAACTGCACGACTGGACTGTAGTGCTTGTTTCACCCCTTCAAGTTCAACCTCAATTCGATTGTACATATCCTCCTGCTTAGCCTCTTGTTTTTCTGCTATTTCTAGCGAAGTATCACTCAGGGAGGTTATGATGAAATCAATGTCATCTGGGGTGAGGATAGTCTACAACTTGGTCATTGTTTCTTTTGACTTCTTCTGGGAAAAAGGCTTCGGAGGGGAAACCTTCATTTTCTTCAAGCAGTCCTCCTCGTCTCTAGGTGGTATTACCTCACCTTTATTTTGCTTGGCTTCAGTGCCATCTATCTCTTTGCCATCACCCCCTTGATTTGGTGATATGGAAGCAATATTCACAGATGTACTGTCTAAATCCTGGACCTCTTCAGTCTTCTTTATCTTGCTAGGTCAAGGTGTATATGGCATAGTTTCTAGGTTGTCTATGTCAGATATCTCCGCAGGGTCTACTGGAATAAGGAGGTTCACCGACCATTTCTTGGTGATCTCCTCCAATTCCTCCTCTTTCATCTTGTAGTAGGACTGCAGTTGTTGCTTATGTCCATCGATGCGCGCTATGAAATAAATGAAATTCCTATTAGCACTAAACTTTATCAAAGGTCGGAACCTTTGTAAAGTATTTGGAGTTATGCGAGGTGCAGATTGTATGGCTACCTTCAACTGGTTGTAGTATGTGTGGAACATGACATTTAACTGCCATTGCTTATTCATGTCACTAGAATACCACAGTGTACTAAAGTTCACGGCCAAAGGTTCAAAGGGCTCGATGTCTGGGAAGGTCGCACTTTCCAGCATCTCCCAGGCGATGAAAGTGATCAAGATCAATAGCCAGCTAAAATGAAATCTATACCCTTGATCTTGGGCTTCTCTGCAATCAAGTTCTAATTGGTTCACCAAGTACTATGCCCAATTCATTTGTAGGCCCTCCGTGCACTTCCCTACGAGGTCTACTACAAAATCAGTGACTTGGGTGGGTCAGTTCTTTCGTACTAACTTTCCTGTGATCAATTGACAGGCGAGGTGCACTACATCACTTTGTATAGAAGCTACCTTGTATCCTCACGTTCCCTTCTCAACATTGTCGCAGGTGTGCTTCATCCTTTGATATAGAGCGCGATCCATTGTTTTTCTAGGATATAAATCCTGTGGGTCAAGGCCTTGCATACTTAGCCTTGTGATTCGATTGATCAATGTTGGATCCACTGTGATACAACAGTTAAAACAAAATTATCCTCCATGGTAATAGAACAACAACAACTTCACACATGCATTCACCTCTTGGTGTCTTCCGAAGTGAGGAATCTTCATGACGTTGAGCAGTGTAGACTGCGTGAGGTTCATAGTCCATGACTGAGGGACGATCTTTGAATTCTTCCCTTTTGTTCTGGTCAGGTTCTTATGTGGGGCGAGCATGTTGTAGACCTTCCTATCGCCGAGGTTGAAGTTGCTAAAATTCAATGCTGCAATCTTATCTTGGTCTGTGCAAACTGCGCGTATCCCTTTCAGGAGGTACGTAGTGATCAAGGCGTACTCAAAGTCTTTGGGCACACTGTCTCGATTTATTGTGCCACTAAGAGGTGGTAGATAGGAGGGTAATATGCTTGGAATCAACTTAGCATTCACGAGATCATCCCTGTTCTTAGTTCACTTCTCATCTAATGGTCGGGATGGTCCGACTTGAGTAGTTGATGGATTCACTTGGGATTAATTAGATCAGGGTCAAATTAACTTAGACACTGTAGTAGAATAAATAGCAAGAGCACAATGATCACTGTATACAATTCATTTAGTCTACGGGCTCAAACTCTTGGCTAGCAAAAGTGTTCTCGGTGCATGGAGTGACGGGATAAATAGATAAATCGACAACAATTCACTTGTAGTGGGTATGAAGCCTCATTAACTTTGTTCAGTTCATTATGGCGTGGTCCGGTGTCAAGCCTTAACTTCCCTTCTACCCGTTCGGGGCGGTAGTCGAACGGTTATAGTGTCCCCAACGACTATATTGCTTTGCCATGGAGAAGTTGTTCTGATATCCCGATGAAGTTCCAATTTTTCAAATTTCCCTCCTACGAAGTTCCCTCTTGAACTTTCTGTAACTTTTCAATATTATCCCTCTTCTTACTTAACTTCCTAGCCTTCTTTCTAGTGAGCTTCGTCTTGGTATGTCTTTTTCAATTATGATTCTTATCTTCGTTTGACATAGTCACTGGGCATTGTTGAGATTCTTTCCTAGGATTCAGGGGTAGTAACTCTTCTTTATCTAGGGTAGGTACTTCAGTCTTCTGTGATTCCTCTAATGTTCTTTCATCTTCGACATCTAGGCCTCTAGTGTTAAATAGCTTCGATATGTTCTCCTATTCTTCAATCAAGTGTGCGATCCTTCTGGTCATGAAATCTTTTAACTCTTGTTTCTTCTGCTCCAAAAATTTTTCTTCTTCCTTTCATCTGGCTTGATCTCTATCAATCCAAGGTTTTGCTAGTAACATGGTAAACAAGGCGTTGTCTTCAATAAATTTAATAATCTCAAAATCTTCTTCTGTCGAAGTTCCATTAGCATTCGTAGGTATCTGAGTGAGTTTTCCACATAGGTTTACCAGTTTTCCTCTGAATAATCCTACTCCTCCTAATGAAGGAATTAGAGAAGGCCTCCCTATAGCTTCCCAAGCTATCTATGTCATGATATTCACTGGTGTCTCTTCATCCAGAACACAGTCAATGTCAAAGTCTCCTATTCTTTCTTCGATGCATTCTTTTTCTTTAAATATCTCTGATAATCTAACATGTCGGTGGTCATTTAGGATTTCTTTCATTTGTAACAATACTTTCTCTGATTCTTTCTAGAATTATGATATTTCTGGATCTTCCTTGGGGTTTTCCTGGTTGAGGTTCATTCCTTCAATCTTAGAAATTATTCTAGGGCAATCCAACACTTCATGGTCCATAGCTTTGCAACAAAGAAAACTAGGTCTTCTTCCAGGGCATTCCTTAGCAAGATGTCCTAGTCTTTCGTAGTTGTAACAGAGGGTTAATCCTCTCTTTATTTTAAATTATCCCCAACTATTCATGTACTGTGCGCTAGGATCATAGGAGATAACTTGCAACAAATTCTTTCTAAGATCCTACATCCACTTGTTAGTCCAAACATTCTTTCTATGCATAGCTATAACATATCTTTCACTATTCTTGTCAGATCTACTAATATCAAGCCTTCTTTCATCTATTAGGGCCCTAGATTTCAATATGGGACATAACCTATCAAACATACCTAGATCCATACTTTAGAAACAAAAATTTCCTCTTATCTTACTTTTACAGAGTACAAATATTTCAGATCTTAATTTTCCTGCTATTCTTACCTTTATCAGAGCATAGAGCTTACAGATATTACCTCTTTTCTTCATATCTGACCTCTTTTCTTCAGATCTAGCCTCTTTTCTTCAAATCTGACCTTCCTCTTGGCACAAAGCTTCACGGGTTAAGTAAAATACTGTGCACTAGGGTAACAGATCTATGCACAGAGATTTCACAACTTCAGGATAAATCTTTGCACAAAGCTACTTCTTTCTCAGTTCCTAACAGTCACAGTTTCAGTACTGGAAACGGAACTGTTTGTTGGCACAGGGGCACACCCATGGTTCAATGCTACAACAATGCACCAACAAAACCCTAACTACCAACCCTTTTAGCAACACCTACGAAGTAGATGAAGTCTCACCCGAGGTAGAGGCAAGGGTGGTTGCGAGACTTAGGTGTTTGCAACCTTAGCTGGGATACAAATATATGATTATGATACTTAATAGAGAACTTAGCACCGTCAGTTCCTCAATATGTAATCAATATCTACTTCGCTGATAAAATAGAGCTTCACAATATTCACACTGATCTAATGTATTTAAGCACTTATCATAGGTAAATAGATCATATATAGCATATCAAGCACTAAACATATTCATACAGATCAGATCTAACATTCTTTCATATCATTAGCACTAAGCATAAGAAGATTTATCTAATCATCTCAAAGAACTTAGCATATAACATATAAATGCATCAGAACATCACACAGAGCATAGTAACACAGTATTTACATGGTTCACCCCCACCCTATGGCTACGTCCACCAACTCTTCTTCTTTATTATCATCTCAATAGGTTATATGCACAGAGCCTCCGAACCCTTTTCTGCATAGGACAGAAGATCTGTGCAACTTTCTATATCCTTCTTCCTTGTGTTACAACACAAAGCCTTCCACTGTCCATTACAACCACTTTCACTTAGCTCTACAAGTCTCTTATAGTAATGCACAAAGCACTTATAGACTCTACTTTCACTTAGCATACATTCACATCTGACTAGCGGCTTAACATCACATAGATGCCTCTCCTTACATTGCCTGGACATCTATTTATATATTACAAAATAGGCCTAAGAATGGGTAAACCCATCACTTCGCATACATTCACATCTAACTAGTGGCCTAACATCACATAGATGCCTCTCCTTACATTGCCTGGACATCTATTTATATATTACAAAATAAGCCTAAGAATGGGTAAACCCATGGACCGACATCCCAATCCCGTTACATAATCCCAAAAACCAAAAAAGGACCCACTAAGGGGCTGAGATCCCATGATCTTTGCTTCATCTTGCACTCCTCCTTCGATAGGCTGTCGAAGTCCAAAATAGGTCAACATGACTAAGAATCTCCCAAAACTTGGTCAAGGGCCAATAAGATGGATCTTGATCATTTGCTCATGTGATATCTATTTTCCTTTTTCTGCTCCTGTCTTCACGGCTTGATCCTCCAGCAGGCTCTAGTTGAATGCCGTGCATGTGTAGCTTTTTGGCCACTGATCTAGCACACGGTTCTTCTAAAAGTCGAGCTTCCCCATATTCCTTGTTCTTCCTTGGCCTACCCCTTCTTCGAGGAATTTGTTGTTGGGGAGATGGGGCTTATACTATCTTCCCTCCCTATGCAAATACTTTCGCTTTGGGTTTCGCACTGTATGATTTGATCATCTCTATGGGTATAGAAATGACTCCTTTAGCGTCCTTGGGAATGCCTGTTGTGGGTGAGAAAGCATCCAAGTCATTATGGGGCTTCGACTTGGCAATTTTCCGGCTCTGTGCACATTTCCTTATGCTTTGGGAGGTCTCCATGGCACGACCAGTGTGTATTCTTCATGTGGTGTATCTAGCAAATGCACAAGGAGGGAAATTTGATCAACCTATATTGGCGAGGGAAATTGCAAACAGAGTGTGGGCCTGGTTTCACGATTGAAATGAATGATGAGAATCTAGAATTTATAATGAGTTGGGAAGAAAGAGGAATCCTGCTGAAGAACAATGAATTCATGGTGATGGGATGTTTTGAATCGAGTGGCAGATCTTCCTTGGTACATCCCGCATGTAGAAACATGGGCTATAAGGATTGCAGGGCATGCATGATACGAACGTCATGACTTTTCATTCCCTCGTCCTTCATGATGAACTGATAATAGGTTTTTCACTTGCTGACGTGATTTCCATTAACTACTTGACTAGACCCGGGGCACATAGAGACTAGTTTCTTAACAGGACCTGACTCTTTGGAAAAGACACACACGTACCACTTACACATGTTTCAAATCTGACACCCCTTCCCGTTTTCAAGGGCCAACCGACCACTCTCTGATTTAGACTTTTTCCCTTTTAGCATACCTGACTTCACATGTTTGGACGCATGGGTCACAACGTGACTTAAAACTGACTCTAAATGGAAATAAAAATGGCGATGCTAACATGCTCTTCCAAACTTAGTATTTCAAAATGCTTGTCAAACAGGCCCCCAAAACTCACATGTGGCTCGTCCCAATCCACTTAAGCCTATTGCATCACACCCTTCCACACCTCCATGAAATTTTGGAGGGTTTATCTTGTTGTAGCGAATTACTTCTTTACCTCAGATTGTTTCTCCAAAATATTCTCTACTACCTACACAGTCAAGGTCATGAGATTCTCCTCGTTGTCTTGTGTTTCTTTCTTCACCATGCCTTGTGCATATTCCAATGCCCCTATAACCATGAGTGCTTCATCATTCAGGGGTACCAATCATTGTATGGGAGTCTTCTGCTCTTCTGTTAGCTATTTTATCTCGTTATATGACTGCATGTTCACTAGGAAGGCCACTATGCACCCAGATGGTGGCAATGTGTTTATATTCTCCATGGCCTTCTGCACCTTCTCCTGTGAATTCCTTAATCTTTCCTTAATGACCTTCATCATCAGATCCTTTGTCAACTTTTTCCAAATCTATGTGCTAACTTCACATAACTTCACACATTCCTCATATATATTCTTAATGATTTCTACTGAGGTTATGGTTGTTCTTTCTCTTTGTTTCTTTTCCTCAGGTGGTGTCTGAGGTGTAGTGCATGCTTCAAACTCTCTGATTCTGGTGCGGAAGTCTTGAATGACTTCACTAATTTTGGATACATGTTCCTCCAGTGTGGATTCTACCACCATCGACACCTCTGGAATATCCTTATATAGTTTCTAGACGGCTTGTTGTATCCTCTTTGTCTATTGCTCGACCTTGTCCTTCTCCTTCAATATCCTCTCTACCTTTTCCTCAACCTTGTCCTTCTCCCACACAATTGTCGTATAATCCTTCTATCAATCTACCTTATTCGTTGTTACCTTATCCAAGTCATTTGACATTGACTTTATGTGGAACTATATTTTCTACACAATAACAGTCTGTGAAATGACTAAGTTCAGGTGACTTAGTACTCATGCCTGCTCCTACATTTTTTGTGTGGGGAACTTGATTTCATCTACCGAGATCTTCAAATCTCTGTGCATTGCTTCTATATCTGATAAGAAATAAGTGGTGGCCCTTACTTCCCCATTCACGCTTGTTGTTGGTCCTTCACGAATCTTCACTCTGGTGCTCTCCTTACTGCCTCCCTAAGTTGTTGCAATGTCGTTAACTGTTCCTACACCTTCTGGTGCAATTCTTCTTATTTCTGTGAAATTTGATGAGATTCATATTCTACGACATCCCTCACTTGGTAGTTGATCCTGTCGATATCATCACCTACCAAAGTGTAGATATATGGTTCTTTATTGACTTTCATGTTCTTCCGCACATATGTTGTTGTCCCCTTACCCTTTTATTTCCTCTTTTTCCTTGCTTTTGGTACTATCTTCTATGCATCCCCTACGCCATCGCCTTTTTCATTTCCTTGACCATTTCCTTGGTATTCTTCTTCATTGTTAGGGTGCTCCATCTCTATTTCATTCACAGGAACCTTTCAGTCTGGGTCCCAATCCTACATAAAGAGTTGGATGTCTTCCTCCATGATTTTTTACTTTTGTCTGGACCCATTCCCCTCTTGGGTATTTATTTTCTTGTATGTAGATGTGATGACGGTCTTCCCAAAATCATGCAATCGGTGTGTATGCATGTACAAGTTGTGGCACGATTCGTGGTGTAGTATGGATACACCTCCTAATCCTTTTTCTATATAGAAAGAACTCAACATTGGTGTCTATTTGTCTTCTCTTGTTCTTTGTGTACCATAAGTTCTGATACTTGGCGACCAAGTATGACTTACCTCTTAGACCTAAAAACTATGCATCCTCTGGTTCATTCCACGTTGTGAAAAAAATCAAAATTAACAAATAGGAATAGTGGAATTCCATGCCTCTATCTTGTGCTTCTGTGCAATCAATGAGGAATTGGTTAAGTAAAAATGGTGCCCATCTCATTGATACCCCTTCGACACACTTCTCATCCACAACTATCACACCTGCAGGCACTTGGTCTTTCCTACACTTTCTCAACAAAGTGCATGACAATACTCATGTCACAACTCTTATTGTTGGGTCACATATACTTAGTACGCCCAACCAAGGCACCCCTATGACTGTGTGAACTTTCTCACTCATGGACTTTGACAAAGTCTTTTCATGTTTTTTGTTTGCAAACAATAAGGTAGGATCTTCCTCACGTGACAATAAGCCAGTGATTCAGGTAATGAGATCCGTGTCTATAGAAATTGGCATGTCCATCCATAAGTAACCACCATGAACACAGGTTAGAAACATATTAGCACATGTATTCACCTCTTGGCTCCTTCCAAAGTGTGGAATGTCAAACAAATTTAGTATGGTAGCTCATTCCAACCCTCTAGTCCATACGTTTGGCATGGGTATAGTTTGCTTTTTCATTGGGTCTATTCTTAGTTCCAAGTATTCACTCGATGCAAGTTCAGGGAACTTCGTTGTTTTTGTGATATCATGGTATTCATATTTGAGATGCGATACCTTACCTAACATATCCTCATATATGATGACCCCATATGGGATGTCGAGCATCACCAATGGATACTTGGCATCCTTATTCAATGTCACTTGTTCTGCATCATCCTTCCTCGGTGGAATGTAATCCCTAGAAAACCTTAGCTCCATTGATGATGCTCTCAGAGTCTCCTCAACCTTTGGTGTTGTTGTTTCTTCTCTCGTTTGGGATTTCTTTGGTGCAGATGTTGTTGCCTTTGGTGGGGCCATCTCTGTAATCTAGTTACTAGAAACAACTGCTTTGGCTTTGTGTTTTTTCACAGGCTCTGCAAAACCTCTCTCGACTCTCTCTTACTTTCATGCAAATCCAACTAACAATGACCAACATTTTTCGATCCTCCATGAATTTTGTGCCCTTTTGCCAGTTGTCCCTTTTCCTTCCCACCCATATTAATTGTCTAATCCTTAAGTCTCAATCATCCCTTCCTACATTGCAAATATTTGTTAGTAGATTTTCTAAAATCTTATTAAAGGATTCTATTGTCCAATTTTCCTGAGGGTGATACGATGTGCTCCTATGACGATGAATTTGAAACTCCACAGTCAATGTTGCAATCCTCTTATTTAGGAAGTGCATCCCTTGATCACTCAGTAAAATGTGTTGGCACCCAAATCTTGTCACTACGTTATCAAATAGAAATTGCGAAGCACTTTCCGCGCTGCAGTATGTGAGTGGTGTTGCTTCAACCCATCTGGTCAAATACTCCATCGTATTGATTATATACCTATCTCTTGATCTCCTTGTTGATGTATTGATTGGTACTACACAATATATCACCCATTTGTCAAAATCCTGCAGTGTAACCTATGGATGCAAAGAAATCTCATCCCTTCTGGATGGATTTCCAACCCTTTGAAAAACATCAAACGCCTGACAATATTCCTTAGCATCCTTGTGAAGTGTGGGCCACTAGATCCTCGTGCATAAAATCTTTTGTGTTATATATTTACTTGTGCAGTGTCCTTCGACAATACCTTCATGTGCTTTTAATAGTATCATTGGGCTTTCATGCTCTAACATGCATCCTCTTAATATCTCATGTACACCTTACTTGTATAAGTTACCTACAATTAGTTGATAGTTCGTTGCCTTAACCACTAACTGTTTCTTTTTTGCAACTATCATGTTTGATGGAGCCATTCCTATACTTAAGAATTGCACAATGTCTGTGAAGTATTCATCTGCCATTCGAGATACAAATAAATGTGCATCCGGTAAACTATCATTTAGGATCCCTACATCCTCGCCTAATAGAATACACGATAGGTGATTTGGTCCCACATTAAATTTACTTGACTTAACGATGACTTCAAAGTCATACTCTTGGAATGATAGAAACTATATGCAAATTCTCCCTACCAACACTGGCTTGTTCATTAAGTATCTTAGTGCAGAATGGTTCGTATACATATTGAAATGAGAACCCAACAAATAGTGCCTAAACTTTTGTAGTGCATACATCATTGCCAATCCCTCTCTTTTTGTCATAGTGTAATTCTTTTTTTATGTTGACAACTTCCTACTTGAAAATGCAATTGGATGGTCTAACTCTCCCTCGCCTAGCTGAGATAATACTTCTCCCAAATCTATGGACAATCCATCCACATGAATATGGAATTCTTTCTTCCAATATGGGAATATCAAAATTGGTGCAATCACTAACTTCTTCTTTAATGTATCCAAACCTTTATGCCAGTCCTCATTCCATTTCCATGGGTGATGTAATCTGTGTTGTAACAACCCTAGTTGAATATATGCTTAGGGATTAATAAGTAAAAAATAATTAGATAATTAATTGTCCTAATATAGTTTTAATTAAACAATTATTAGCATTAATAATATTAATTAAATATTTATTAATTAACTAATTGTTTATAACTTTTGATTAATTAATTAATTAATTAATTACATATCACATTCAATGACATGGGTAATAAATTAAGGGGATTAATAATTTTAATTTATTTAATTAATTGCTTTACGTATGCGGGAGGGGATAAGACATTAATGAAGGGGATAAGACAATAAAGAAGGGGATAAGATATTAAAGAAAGGGGGATAA